>CM022484.1:1035840-1070171 GCA_011952105.1 Coreoperca whiteheadi
CTGTGTCTGTGTCAGCCTGTCTCAGAGCTTCCTCCAACCTGCCTCGATAAGGGCATAAAACGAGGAGGGGACCGCAAAGGGGGGGCTGCAGAAGGAGAAGAGCAATTGGTGTTTGGTTCTGGTGTTTTTTTATTTTAACCCCCCCCCCCCCCCCCCCCCAAAAAAAAATAAATAAAAAGCCCCCCCAAAAAAAATTATCACCAGCTGCCACTGGTTTTAAACCTGATTTAACCATCCAAAGCACTTTGTAATTTTGATTTTGAGAAGTTCTGTACAAAAAAGTGTATTATTATTACTATTGTTATTATATTTCTATTAACATTAATATCCCCCATTTCATCTTGTTTTGCTTGTCTAGTATTATGTTCCTCTGTGTTGTATGTTTTAAATAGCACCTGAAAATGCAGTATACCAGTGTCCTAAAATTAGTATTCTCTTTTTGTTTTATCATCGTTCTGCATGCTTATAAGTGATCTCAATAACTTTTTATTATGTTTTTAGGGTGATTTTGTAACAACTGTCAAGGGACTACAGATGAAAAATAGCCTCTTGGCTAACTCTGGCGCATTTACTGCCATGTTTATTAATGTGGACTGTCCCTGTTAAATAAACCAATAAATAAGAAACAAACACTCACCCTCAGATTTGAATGACTTTAATGTATGCTGACACTTTGCAGGAAGATATGACACTGATTTCCTTTCTCTTGCATACTTGAAGGGAAATATTCGAGATTTTCAACATCATCTCCAGATAACAGTTGCTGTGTTAGAGCTCCATTAGCAGCTGTCGCACTGAGCAGCCTTCTGTCTGTCCCTGCCACAGATGTCACGGACACACAGCGAGGGAATGTGGAAAACCTACGGCCCTTTCTTGCTTTTTTTTACTGGTTTTTAGCTGCTACCTTGTTTTAGTTTATTGTGCTAAGAAATATGTTAATTCGGAGTGAGTTCAAGTGCAGTGACTAGGAAAAGTAGCAGGCCTTTTTCACAGCAGACATTTTTCATAGTAAGAAAAGGACAGGTGTTACTAACATCATTAATGATGGCTTTGTACTACTCCAGTGTCCCAGTAAGCAATGACAGTGTGACAGTGAGCCAGCATGGATCCTGAAACTTAAGCAGCCAAATGGAATTCAGCCATCATTTGATTTATTTCCACCTGTGGTCCTACTGTCACATGATAAAATGTCTCCCCTGAAATGGGCCTTTGGCAGCGGTTGGCAAAGCTAGCATTGCTGCCTTGCTCTGGTAAATAGACTGAATTTAAGTTGCAATTTTGCACAAATGAACCAATCGCACTAAAATGTGCCGCCAGAGCAGAATTAAATCTGTATTTAAGGACAGGTTTGGATTTCAAGCCTATTATAATTCAACACCCATGCCATACGTACATTGAAAGAGTCATTGGTTGCTGTTGCCATTCCTCCTCTTCATACTGATCACACTCCATTACAAAATACTCCATTTCAAGTAAAAGTCCAGCATTGAAAATGATACTAAGTAAAAGTATGTAAATATAATCAGGAAAATGTTATTGAAGTATTAAAAGCAAAAGTACTCAATGCAGAAAAATGTCCTCTGTGACTATTACTATACTATTATGTATTATATAATTAGATTATTATTACTCATGCATTCATGTAAAAGCAGGATTTTGAATTTGATTTGTAGCTGATTGAGAGACTGCAACTAATGATTATTATGGATTAATCTGGTTAATTATTATTTACTCCATTAATGGATTGATTGTTGGGTTTGTAAGAATTATTAAAACTCACTAAAAACATCACAACTACCCAGAGCCCAAAGTAACACCTTCACAACGCTTGTTTTGTACAACCAATGGTTCAAACCTCAAAATAATAATAATAATAATAATAAATAAAGGAAAAGCAGCAAATCATCACATTTGAGAAGCGGGAACCATGAAATGTTTGGCATTTTTGCATGAAAAACGACTAAGCGATTATCAAAACAATACATTTTCTGTCCGTCGATTAATCGACTAACCATTTCATCTGTACCTATACATTTTCATGTGTTTTGAGTGCAAAAATCTTGAATTGTAAAGTAATTAGTAACTAAAGCTGTCAAATAATTGTAGTGAGATAAAAGGTACAATATTTCCCTCTGAAATGTAGTGGCGTAGAAGTATAAAATGACATGAGAAGGAAATGCTCAAGTAAAGCACCTCAAATTTGTACTTACCATACATGAGTAAATGTACTTATTAGCAGCTAATCACCATCCAGAGGAAATCAGAGAGGTACTTTCACAGGCAAAAGATTGTAACAGAAAATATTCACTTTTCTCTGAAACCTCATATTAGCTTCTTTTATCCTTTTATATCTTAATATCTTGTATTGAGATAGACAAAAAAAATCTGAACCTGCTATAATGCTTTAGGATCATGGAGAGGGTAGATCACTGTTCCACGAGGAAAATGCATTTGCTCTACTCGACCGTCGTGCCTGTGAGACCCTCTCTCGTTTGAACTTGACTGCACCGAAATTGTCATTTTTAGCCGCCAGTATTGGGTGTAGTTGTACATTTATGCCTCTGCAGTTAAAATTGTCAAAACGTCCACAAGAATGACATGAAAGTTCCCTTTCAAGTATTCAAACTCACTCATATCGACAGGGTTTCTCTCTCGCGCTCTGTATTCAGCCCTCTTCCTCTCTTTTTCCCACTCACATGCTGCCTTCAAATTATTACTTATTATCATATTACTGCTCATCGTATTCCTTCCCCTGGCCCTCGCAATCATCATGGAAGACGAAGGAAGTGATGGAGTGTTGAGGGTGGAGGAAGCAAAGGAGATACATTGGCTTGTACCCCTTGAACTTTTCCACATTTTTTCACTTTGCAACCATGTGTTTGACCAACACAATGTGGCGCATAATTGGGAAGTAGAAGGAAATGATACTCCGATACCCCTAAATAAAATCCAGTGCAACCAATCGCCCTCAGAAGTCTTCTAATAATAGAGTCCACCTGTGTGGAATCGAATCTCAGTATAAATACAGCTGTTCTGTGACGGCCTCAGAGGTTTGTTAGAGAACATTAGTGAACAAACAGCGCCGTGACGGAACCCGCCAGACAGGTCGGGGATAAAGCTGTGGAGAAGTTTAAAGCAGGGTTAGGTTATAAAACTATTTCCCAAACTTTGAACATCTCATGAAGTGCTGTTCAATCCATCATCCCAAAATGGAAAGAGCGTGGCACACCTGCAAACCTACTAAGAAATGGCCCGGCCAGCCTAAAACTTACAGGAGAGCGTTGATCCGAGAAGCAGCCAGGAGGCCCGTGGTCACTCTGGAGGAGCTGCCTGAGATCCACAGCTCAGGTGGGAGAATCTGAAACTATTAGTTGTGCTCTCCACAAATCTGGCCTTTATGGACGAGTGGCAAGAAGAAAGCCATAGTTGGGGGAAAAAAGCCATAAGGAGTCCCGTTTGCCTAAAGCCATGTGGGGGACGCAGCAAACATGTGGAAGGATGTTTGCTGGTCAGATTCAATTCAATTCAATTTTATTTATATAGCCCAGTATCACAAATCACATTTGCCTCAAAGGGCTTCACAGTCTGTAACATACGACACCCTCTGTCCTTAGACCCTCGATTCGATTAAGGAAAAACTACCCAAAAAAAACCCTTTTAACAGGGGAAAAAAATGATAGAAACCTCAGGAAGAGCAACAGAGGAGGGATCCCTCTCCCAGGACGGACAGACATGCAATAGATGTCGTAAGTACAGAATAGATTCATAGCATCAAAACTATAACATATCCAGCCATGATGGCAAAATTGTTGTATATATATATATTATTATGTTAGATGAGTCAGATGAGAGTTTTTTGCCTAAAAGCAAGACGCCATGTGTGGTGGAAAACTAACACTGCACATCGCCCTGAACACACCATCCCCACCGTGAAACACGGGGGGTGGAAGCATCGTGCTGTGGGGAGGCTTTTCTTCAGCAGGGACAGGGAGGCTGCTCAGAGTTGATGGGAAGACGGATGGGTGGCCGTGGCTTGGTGGCAGCGCGGTCGCCCGTCAATTGGAAGGCTGGCGGTTCGATCCCCCAGCCATGCGTCGAAGTATCCTTGAGCAAGATACTGAACCCCAAAATGCTCCCGAAGCTGTGCCTTCATTTTGTGAACGTCCTAATGTGTAAGTCGCTTTGGATAAGCGTCTGCTAAATGACTAAATGTAAATGATTTTGGTTGGGATGGTGTCCGTGATGCCCCTAGTGGGTATGGTGAGGGGGGATTGCCTGTCCTGGCACACCTGTGGGCCTTGGGTTGACGAGTCAGGTGACTATTTAAATCATTGTGAGCGATGCCTTGTTCGCTGGCTGTCCTATGTGCTGGTCGGCAACTCTGCCATTTGTCCCTTTTGGCTTGACTTGGTTATAGTTATAGTTCATCCTTGGTTATGGTTTAGCTTGGTTTCTTAGTTTGCTCTTTTGTTTAGTTAGACCTTATGTTATGTCTGCACTTTACAACACACTCACAATCTTTCAGCACCATCACACAACTGATTATACACCTGAACACATCCCATATTGTTACTTACTTTCTTTACAGTTAATTTGGTTCAATTTGGTTGAATTAATTAAACAATTTTGTTAAACGTTATTTTCTGCCTGGTGTCCTCTTATTGTTAACAGCGCCAAACCCAAGGCAGTCTTGGAAGAAAACCTGTTAGTCAGCAAAAGACTTGAGACCCGGGGCGGAGGTTCACCTTCAAGCAGGACAATGTGTTATGAGTCTCGTCAGGGTTTTGTTGTTTCCTTCTGTTTCCTGTGTCCCCCCCCTGTATGTGTCTGTCTAGTCTTTGTGTTTGGTTGGTGTCGTCTCCCAGGGCGTGGCTGGTTGGCCTGGCAATTCTCATGCTCCACACCTGCAAGTCATCAGCTCCTGCTACACACCAGCAACCCATTGCATTCAAGACCAGCACATTTAAGCCAGTGAAACACACACAGTGACGCCAGATCAGTTTACCTCGGTGGTGAATCTCATGGTCACAGACTAGCACTTAGCTATAGTAAACGTTGTACGGACTTATGTTAACCAGTGTTGCTCTTTCTCGTCCAGGATTACCTCACCACGCCTCGTCACCACTCAAGCCCACGGACTATCATTGTCAGCCACAGAGCTTCGGCCTCGCCCTGGAACTTGGTGTCAACCCTGGACCATTCTCGCCTCCAGCGCCCAGCCTCGGCCCTGACAGAACCCCCATTCACGACCACCCACCTCCTCTCCCGTTTCCCCCTTTCTACGGACAATAAAAATAAGACTATCATACCAACTCCTTCCGGGTTTTTGCACTTCTTGGGTCCAGCCTTAACTACCCTCATAACACAATGACCCTAAACACACAGCCAGGGCTACAATGGAACGGTTCAGATTAAAGCATATTCCATGTGTTAGACTGGCCCAGGCAGAGTCCAGACCTAAATCCTACTGAGAATCTGTGGCAAAACTTGAAAATTGCTGTTCACAGACGCTCTCCATCCACTCTGACTGAGCTTGAGCTGTTTTTCAAAGAAGAATGGGCCAAAAATTTCAGTCTCTAGATGTGGAAAGCTGGTAGAGACCAACCCCTAAAGACTTGTGGCTGTAACTGCAGCGACAGGTGGTTCTACAAACTATTGACCCAGGGGGGGCTGAATACTTTTGCATGCCACATTGTTCAGATTTTTATTTGCAAGAAAAGTTTGAAAACCATGTATCATTTTCCTTCCACTTCACAATTATGTGCCACATTGTGTTGGTGTCTCACATGAAATCCCAATAAAACACATTTATGTTTGAGGTTGTACTGTTGAAAAGTTCAAAGGATATGAATACTTTTGCAAGACACTGTAACTCTATAATAAGTCTCAAATTTTCAATTACACAAACTGCATAATTTCTGTATATTATAACTGATTCAAAAGTAAAGGACGTTTCCTACACGCTCCCTGTCACAGCAGCACACTATGATGATTCGAACACACTTTTTAATCTTAGTCCTTAGCATGGAGTTCCCAACATGCACACCTAGTAATAAGCATGTAAGAGAAGCAGGGACCCCCGCGGAGCTCTACATTTCTCTCTCTGCATGGCGGCATATCTCCCACTGCTGCACAGTCACCCATCCTAGTCAGCTCAGCCAGCGAGGGAGTCCCCACAGACGGTCTGGATGAAAGCAGGAGTCTTGCTGGCAAGATCAATCACCCTGACCCCACCCCTCTGAGAGAAAGAAACACTGGGAGGAGAGAGAGAGAGAGAGAGGAGAGAAAAATAGGCAGACGCGAGAGACAACTCTAGCCGACTGAGCCAGAGAAACGAGCTCTGGGGAAACTAAGGCTGTACCACTTGTAGAAGCAGGAATTCAGGCTCACACAGAAAAACAAAGCCCAATAGATCCCCCCCCCCATCAACACTTGAGACAAGCCGCTTGATTGTGTTTGTGTGCGCGTGTATGCTTGCGTGTGTGTGTGTACGTTGCAAACAGCAAGATGAATTCATGGTCTCTGCGGCTCTCACTCGTCTGATCGATGTGTTTATCTGCTTCAGGTGTGGAGCCCCCCCCCCCGGCGAGGCAAGGTCGTGCCGAGTTCGACTCCGACGGACTCAAAGGATCAGCGCAGCGCGTGTCTGCGAGGACGTATCGCCTTTATTGTTGTGTTTGTTTGCATGCTGTGGTTACTGACATAGGTCATTTCACAGCTGTCTCATATTAAAGGGTCCCTCTGGTGGGGTTGTATATTGTTGTTATTGCCAACAAATCGAATGATGAGACCAAAACCAACAATTGTTAGTCCGTCTCGTAATACTTTCTGACTTCCCCACCCTTTCTGTGGCTCTCAGCTCCGTGCCCATTGGCTCCAAGTGAAGATGTAAATCTTTAAAATCACCTCACAAATATGTAGTTACGTTTTTTTAAAAAGGCTTGGAAAATTTCGTTACTAAAGTGTTTGAGCAAGCGTTAATTAAACAGGAGGAAATTGGGAATTTTTTTGGGGACTATTTTCAGCTTATATGTTCTTAATAGTTTTTGGACAACAGTGGAGCTCTGTGGCCCAGAGGAAGAAGAGACATCAGGCTTTGGATACAGACACAATACTAGGATACATACAGCGCTGGTTTGGGTGCACACATGGGAATTGCTGACAAGGAGAAAAATATAGCATATCGCCAGATAATTCAGTCAGGCGATCTAATTACAGTGATATCTTAAATGTAAATATCATGACCATATAATTTTGGATGATCTTGTGAGTTATTTTCCCATTCAATACTTCGTAGTCCGTCCCTCAAGTCCTCATCTGGCACAGGCAAAGACACTTTAATCAGTGTCCGCAGCAGCTGCCCGCACTGTCCACAGTTTCCAATTCTAGCATTAACGTTACATTGCCCGTATGGTGAGTTTAACGCTAACATCGCATAACGTTAGCTAACTAATGAGGTGGATCTTTCTTTTCCAACCTCATACAGACGACATTTGTTCAAAACTGTTAATAAGATATTATTATTAAGATATTTTCATTAAAGGGTCACAAAGGCCACAAACTCAGCTGAGGGGTCAAGTTCGGTGATAGATATCTTCACACAAAATGGTAAGCTCCTTCAGGACATTTCTTCAATTTTTTCTACCTCCCTATACTTTTTAAAAATATAAAGCTATTTTCATATTTTTTTTCATATAATAGAAATGAATGGGAGTCTGCATACTTTCAGCCACAGACTCATTTAAGCTTTAAACGGGTCACAAGACAATGAATTATTAAACTTTTGTTCAGCTTTTTGATATCTTTTACAGTTTTTGAATAATTACAGTTGAAGTTTTATGCTTTATATCAGTCCTTTCCAGTGCTTGATTGCAGGGGCGATCAATGGCCAGCGCACATACAACCCGTCTCTACGCCTTGTGGGAGCCCCAAGGTCAGCGGTTCAGCTCTATAGGCCTGTCTGGAAAAAAAACCTTTAGACGAAAATGTGGGTTTCAATTGATTGCACTTCCCAGAGGCTTTGAAAAAATCAAAAGAATGTGAACAATAAATCAAACACACCCTTCCATGCACTGTGTATGTTTAGGAAGTAAAGATGAGTATGCCAGAGTTACAGAACAACCCATGGACGTCTCATAGCATGTTTGGCCTGCTGTCCGTGTTGCTGGAATAAAACTGAACATCATGAAGCATCGCGACTTATTCTGTCTGTCATTTTACTTTTTGAAATTATTGCAAGAAACGACTGCCTTCCAAAAATACTCAGCTCTCAATGTCGGTCAGCTGCAGCAGAAGTTGACGTAAGCCAGCAGTAACTTTGGAACGGCAGCAGGGTTCCCTCGAGCACGGATTAAAAACCTACATGTGCTGCACATAAACCATTGACTGTATATAAGGTTTATGGCACAAACACACTGGAACAATCTAGAATCAATTTATAAGAACACTAACTTGCATATGTTGACCTAACAGGTGTGTTTTCATATTGGAAATGCGATCGTGACAGGTTGTCTTTGTGGCCTTTGGCAGGCAGCTGCTGTCCCCGAGTCTCTTAGTGCTACAGCGTACCGGACCATACCAGCCTACTTTCACCCCTGCTTTTAACACACAAAAATTAAAGTACAAATAAACCTAGTATGCATCTGCCTTGGACTTCGGGAATCTCCCTGCAAATAATGAAGAACCACACAGGCTGGAATGACAACTCTTTTCCTTCTTAGCTCTATACTCAAAAACAATATATGTTCTGAATTTGGGGCATTATTAAACTTCATTTTGGGGTGTGCTATGCCATTAACCGTGTGTTGTGGCCATTGTAATGTCATGTCCACCGAAGTAATGTAAAGCAAGACTGCACGAAATCTTAGGTATACGTATATTTTCATAAATGGCATTACCTTTAATCATACAGTTTGATTGCAATTATGATACCGCTACAAGACTCAGTGCAGTACCTGGAAGAAGGGGAGGCCGCAGCTGGCTGCCAAAACCCACATACGACGACCCGTCATGATCGCATTTCCAGCAAGAAAACACACCTGCTAATATTTGGTCAACGAAAACAAGTTGACAGACAAACTAAGTTGTGATGTTCAGTTTTATTCCAGCAACACAAGACAGCAGGCCAAACAGGCTATATACGACTTCCATGGGTTGTTCTGTAACTCTGGAATACCATGATAACGGTGCGCATATGCATCTTTACGTCCTAAAAACACACAGTGCATGAAAGGGTGCGTTTGATTTAGTGTTCCTGTCTTGCGATTTTTTTCACGACCATTGGTGTAATTTGCACCGGGCACGCCCGTGCAACTGTTGTCGATGAATGCTTTTGGTTTTGTTTAACCTGTACTTATTCAGGGGGGAGTTTCGCTGAGAGCAATGCCCCCTTTTGCAGGAACGCCCTGATCACACCTGGAAGCTGCCCAGTACTACCGCAGTCTGATCTGCCGGCCACTGAGCAGCTCCACTGGAGCGGCTGGGGTTAAGGGCCTTGCTCAAGGGCACCTCAACTCCGAATAGTAGTTGTAATTGTCTTCTAATTTCAAAACTAAACGAATGGTTATGATTTTGAAAGTTTTCTAAATATTCACAAATGATTCTGTGGCACTTACATGTCATTTGCTATACCTGATGTCAAGCGTTTCAAAGATCTTTCGACACCATACAGGTGTTGAAAAATTGAATGGATGTGTTCAGGGATGCATGAAGCTTTAAGGCGTTGGGGTGAGAAAGTTTTGTGCATTTCTCTCTTTATGTTCTCTTGTATATTTGATTATTTTTTGCATATAGCACATCGCTAATACACCTCCATGATATAACCAGATGTGGCTGCAAGGGGATAAGACATGAACTGCACTGAGTCATGGTGAGGTGTTTTATTTTCTTGCATTTATTTCCTGGCTGGTTAGTGGCCAGTAGACCATTACCCCCATGTTTCTTTGGCAGACAGGAGATAAGAATCACAATTTCTATTATTAATGGAGCTAACAATTGATCTGGGGTGAATTTCTGCACCATGGTATATTTCTCTCCCTCTGTCGCTAGCGCTCTCTGCCTCTCTCGCTTTTTATCTCCTCAGCTTCATGCCGACGGGATAGCCAATCTATTTCCCAGGCCCATTTTTAATTTCCTGTCCGCTGTCAGGTGTAGGCCATCTCGGTGGCAGAGAGGACAACATAAAGAATGGGGAAGAGGAGACCCACAGCAGCAACCACTCGCTTGATGTTTCCCTGGGATTCATCCGGCTCTGTTTCCGACCTCATAGGGGACATTGTTAGAGAACACAAAGGAGGAAAGTCACATAGAACATACATAGAAGAAGAGGGTTGTACCATATTTTTTCATTCTCTAAAGAGAATAGACTACAAAAATAAAATATTGATTCTAATTTGGTTGTTAACTTAATCAATTTTTGATTGGTTAAAAGAAGAAATTGAGAAATTTCAGGGATAGTGTTGGATCAGAGTTTGTTATGTGCTGGACTATTTCTTGGCTGGGCTCAGTGACTTCTGCTGGTTGTCTAGCAAATTCACAGTGGTGACAGGCCTCCAGGAAGTCACTGTTCATGTTTTGTTTTTAAGATTGGACAAATTGGTGGATTCTGTTTCCTTTACACAGAACCAGCTTAGCTGTTTTTATTTGATTTCACAAGGGCCGGTGCAACGAAATTACAAAGATCATATTTTCTTATTCATCTCTAGAGGTAATGTAAGCCTTTATTAATCCCCAGAGGGAAACTTCAGGTGTTGTAGCAGGACATTGATAGAAATAAGAACAGATAAATAAATAAATGAGTGGTACTAATATTGCAATACTGTCTCAAGCAAAGTGACGGTGTAGCAGCAAAGTCAGCAAATGTAAGAGTAATATGATACCATCAACTATACACTAGAATAGTATATAATATGATTAAGTAATTATAATTTAGTACAGATATAAAGAATAATTTAAGGCAAAATGTAGTGATAAAGTATAACATAATGTATAACATAATGGGGGGGGGTATAAAAACTGGCTGGTCACCTGGGTGGGATGATCTGGTGGCTGAATGAGCTACCCTTCTGCCACAGCTTGTTGTAAAGAGGATAAGAGGGGTTATCCAGGATGGCTTTGATTTTGTCCTTCGTCCTCCTCTCCACCACTGACTCCAGGCTGTCCAGTTCCTGCCCTTACCAGCTTGTTAAGTCTGCTGGCCTCACCAGCCTTGATGCAACCACCCCAGCATACCACCGCGAAAAACAGTGTACTGGCTACTACAAACTGGTAAAAGATCTGCCCGGAGCCTGTTGCACATACTCAAGGATCTGAGGACGAACAGTCTGCTCTGTCCCTTCCTGAAGAGGGCGTCAGCGTTGGGAGACGAGTCCAGTTTTTTATTGACTCCCTGGATAATAGCTGGGACAGGGAGCCTCCTGTTCCTCTGGTAGTCCAGCACCAGCTCTTTGGTTTTGCTGATATTGAGCTACAGGTGATTGTTGTTGCAAAGCAAGGGCCGTGTGGGTCAGGAAGATGATGATAATAACAATAATAGTACCTTTATTAATATAGCGCTTTTCAAAAAAAAAAGACAAAATATTATTAACAAATACAGCGAAAGATCCATAAAAAGTCTAAAATTGTGAGTTTTTAAAAGTGACTTCACAGAAGACAATGTGTTAGCTTCCCAGATCTCCAACAACTGGGGGACCCTAATATGAAAGGCCCTGTCACCTTTAGTTTAAAGGTTTGACCGAGGAATGGCCAGGGAGATCTATTCCAAGACAGATGGGGAGCCAGTGAAGTGATTTTAAAACCAGTGTGATGGGTTCTCTGTTGTTGGACCTGGTTATGAGTCTGGCAGCATTTTGAATCAAGTGGAGTTTATTAAATTTATGTTGTGTGAGGTAAGAAAAGAGTGTATTGCAATAATCTAACTGGGATAAATGCATGAATTACTATTTTGTAAATTCTTGGTAGATAAAACATTTTCGTATTGGAAAAAACACGTTTGGACAACATAGTTAATATGATGGTCGAAATTGAGGTGGTTATCAAATATAATATTGAGGTTTCCAAAAGAGCTGGATGAGAGGGGACCAAGATGGGAGAACATTTGATGCAATCCAGTTATTGATATCTGCAATGCACATGTGGAGGTTATTTAATTGAGTGGTGTCATTAGTGTCAAAGGAGAGACATAATTGTGTGTCATCAGTATAGAAATGGTAACTGATATTGTGGTTATTAATAATATGACCAAGTGGTTGTATATAAATAAAAAATAGTTAGATCCCAAGAATGGATCCCTGTGGAACTCCATATTTTTTCAATACTGGAGCTGATTGATCATTCTCAATTTCCACACAGAATGACCTCCCCGAAAGATAAGCATAGAACCAATCTAAAATCAAACCTGAAATGGCCGTTTCAACAATGTTGAAAGCCGCAGACAGATCCAACCGAAGTACTACAGTGTGTTGACTATTCAGCTGCTAAATAGAGATCAATTAAAACCCTAAGGAGTGCAGTTTTTGTAGTATGACCTGCCCTAAAACCCAACTGAAATTTCTCAAAGAGACCATTACTGTTCATGAAAGAAATTATCTGCTCTGATTTACTAAGACCTTTTCAAGAAATTGCAGTTTTGAGATTGGCCAGATTAAGACTATCTGGGTGAGGTTGTAAGCTTCATGTTTTGTAGCTCTTAAGGGAGCCACGGTGTCCAGAGTTGAATTAAAACAGTTGAATTAAAAATAGTAGTGGCATCATTAATACACAATGCAGAGTCAAAAGGATTCAGAGGAGGCAAAAGTGTCGCAGAATCTAGCAGCTGAAGTGGAATAAAAAATGCAAGAATACGACTGCTCCGTGTTATTATTGATATTGTTATTATTGCATTATGGACATAAGTGTTAAAAAGAAGGCTATTTTGATCAGATATCACACTTTCTTGGCATGAACATCGCTAATCATGATGCCATAATACAAAACCAATTTAAGAGTATGATATTACTTAGTAGGCCCTGTTAGAGCACAACAGTGGTTAAAAGGATCAACTACCTTGAAAAATCCCATGGCGAGAATATTGTCAGAACACTACACAGGATGTTAAAGTCATTTAAAATCAGGATATTTTTATATTTTGGTATGATGATGGATATCAGTTAATGTAATTTATTTATAAAACCAGATGATTTTGGTTATCTGTAAACTAGTACACACAAAGTTTCCAGGAACCTCTTAAAAGAAAGCACAAATACTCAAAGGATGAAACTATGCCAAGGTCAATCATTATTAAGGTCAATAAGCATTTAAAGCCGTTTTTATAAAACACTGCCACTCCTCCTCCCCTGCAGGAGGCTCTAAGCTTGTTTTAATTAGAGTAGCCAGGAGGGGATGTTTCAGCCAGTGGCAAAGTGTCATCTATTGCCAACCAAGACTCAGTAACCATAACTAAGTCAGCATTATGGGAAGTAATAAACTCATTGCAAATAAATGTTTTGTTTCCTAATGACCGTACATTAAGGAAGCTGAAGTTGATGGGTAAAGGAAGAGAGCGAGTTGCTAAATTAGGCTGGCACTGAATATGAGTTAGAACTTTATGATTGGCGGATATGAGGGAGGGAGGGTTGTAGGGCCCTTGATTTATAATTACTGGTATATTTGCTGCTAGTCAATTATCAGATAGTTTATGTAAGTGGAGATTAAAGTTGGTTGTTAAAGGTCTCCTATTTAGATGCAAGTTGTCTTTCCTGAGGAGGTCTCTATTTCTCCAGAATGTGTCAAAGTGGCAAACAAAACTGTAGCCAGTTGCTGTACTAAAATTCTCCAACCAACAGTCCAAACTAACAAGGCACATTCTTTTTTCATGGTTGGGATTGGACCAGAGAGTGCAAATATTTTACAAAGACTTTCTATGGTTTCAGTGAGAAATTAAAGTCATTTTGCATTTTTATTGAATTTCTGAGTCTAATGTCATTGGTGCCCACATGAATAATTACCGTATGTGCAGAGGGATGGTGGTCAAGGATGGAAGGGATGAATTACAAAGTCTTACATTTTGGCCCCGGAAAAGCAGTAGTTAATTCCCCTCCCCTCTTGTCCATTGGGTTTCCTGTTTTATTTTGAAAGACGATCTTCTCCTGTCATTTCAGTTCCTGCCCTCGTGTCTCTCATGACCCTAATCACTCACACATGCGCCCTATTACCTACTCAGGCAACCCTTTACATATACATCCTGTGTTCACTGCTCCAGATTGTCCTGGTTCTGCCCCGTGTGTTCATCGCTTTGCCTATTTCTTTACATTACTGAATTTTGCCTGCTCCCTGCCTTCTGTCTTTGCTCGCCTCGCACTAGCATGCCGTGTATGACTGCCTGGCTCTTTAGTAAAGAGTTTTTAACTTTACTCTGTGTCCTGTGCTTTTCTCTTCTCCTGAGTACCTGTTCTAACCAGAGTCATCGTCAGACTAGCCAAGCCATTAGGCCAAAAACAAAACCTGGTTAAGCTAACGTTAGCCGTCAAAGCAGACCAGTTAGCTTAAGACTACTAAAAAGGCATCCTCCACACCGATGTGTGGCTGGGATTGCAAATTGCAGTGGGTCCAGGAAAGCAGTTAGCATGGTCCTCAGGTTCCGCAGAACAAGCCTCTCAAATATCTACATTACATGTTTAGGTTTTATTAGATTAGATGAAACTTTATTCTACAAGAGTACAAGTACTGATACGCTAAGATATATACAGTATGATGTGCAGTAGTTACAGTTGGCAGTGCAGGTATAAGTATAAAAGTAATGCTAATTACTGGCCAAACATTTTCCACCGGTCTTCATCAAAGTGAAAAGTTACAGAGTTACTAGTCGGACAAGCAGCAGCTCTCTACAGGATTCACTGGAGATGAGGCGCTCGTTAAACTGCGCAAGCGAGGAGATCGAACTGCGCTCTCATCAATACATCTACATCTAAAGCAAACTTGGACTTTTACAAATCTGCCACCCTGTGCGTCACTGAAACCTGGCTTGGTGAGCACATCCTGGAGACTTCACTACATCTGCCGGGACCGCACAGAGGAGCTATCGGGAAAAACGAGGGGAGGCAGAATGTGCTTCTACATAAACAAAGCTACCGACCTTCGCAGAGATGTCACACTGCAAATCATGCAGCTCTCATCTAGAGACTATTTTCATAAACTGTAAAGACCATCGGCGCCGACCTGCCCTCCATCAACTGAATCATGAGCCGCACAGAATGTGTTGAAGGCTAACATGCAGCATTCTAACATGACAAAGTTAGAACTGAACAAACTGTGAGTTTATCAAACTCTGAAAACTAAGCTACAGGAAACCAAGCGAAGCGGGTATGCAAGATGTGATCCAGCTTCTGAGAAAGATCAACTCAAGCCGAGGCGCGCCGCGGGACCCACAATGCCTGAAGAACCCTGGGCTCATTGGGAGCTCCACAAGAGGAATCACTGGTCGAAACTTTTATCCAAAGCGACTTACATATGAGAACATTCACAAACTGAAGGCGCAGTTTCTGAAGCATTTGTTTTGTTTTTGCAACCGTTCTGCCACCAAGCCACAGCAGCCCCAACTAGCAGGTGAAAACATTACTTTTACTGTGTTGGTGCTAGTAGGTTATTAACAATTAATTTAGGCGTGACGTCAGGAATAGAATCTCCCTTCAATATAATCATGATATGGAATCGTAAAATTTATCGCCAGTGCTTCCCAAACCTTTTCCAGTTGATGAACGGTGCATATAGGGTGATTTTCGCTGGTCAATGCCAAAATTTTCCATTTATCGGGTACACTGGTCATTCATTCATTAATGATTCATCGCTGTAACGTCATTCATCTTCACGCCTGGTTGCATTTATCCATTATTTTGTGTGCCTACTAGTTATTCGCTGTGTGTGTAATAAATGTTTCACGTAAAAAGATCGTAGCACTTTTACATTTACTTTTTACATATCTGTTCCTCGTTTTACCTGTTGCCACCAGATTTCAGATTTTTAATTGATAACTCTAAAATTGCCCCTAATGGATAAATGTGAGAGTGAATGGTTGTCTGTCCGTGTGTCTGCCCTGCGACGAGTTGGCCACTGTCCAGGGTGTACCCCGCCTAAGGCCCAAAGCCACTGGGATAGGCTCCAGTCACCCGCGACCCCCAACGGGAACAAGCGGTAGAAAATAACTGACTGACTAATTTGTGCATTAACTCTTGAATTAACTACATGTTAAATGGTGTAGAATGTTAATTAAATTGCTGCTGCTTCGTGTTCACTACATGTTGATACAAAATGCAGGCAGAAACATGTAGCGTTCCTACAGCGCTTTGGCTCTCTATTGCTCATGCCCAGAAAACGATAGAAGCGAATGTTATTTCAGTAACTTGTTACCCCATGTTTCATGCCAGCATGTTGTTCTATCAAGTGCTTGCATCACCAGGTTGACTGCAGTAGACAGGTGTTCCTGACCTTACACAGAGATATTCTCCTCTTTCTGTGATGTTTGCTTAAAAGAGAATGTCTTCGCCTTTCCAAACACCCACTAATCTTTCCTTTTTTCTAATGTAGTGTCTCTCAGCCAGCAGCACTAGTCCGTCGCCTCCCACTTACAGCATCTGTTACTTGGCAACACTTCACTTCCTTTTCAGCATATTCAGACAAATATTAAAACAATATTCAATGAATAGGCTATACCTTTTAAAAGCACTGGCCAATTATAATGTGGAAAAAGGCTAGTTCTGTGTAAAGTGATAACTAGTATTGTAGTAGCATATTACACTACTTTGTTAGTAGGAAAGGCAACGTGATCATACATTCTAAGATTATATATCCTGAGTGGGTGTTGGGTTGCCACGGATTCTGTTTGGGATTTTCATGGACAAACTCTTTAGTACATCCAGGAGCTCAAGAGTGTCTGGTACGGTGACCACAGGATCGCTCTTCTGCTTTTTGCGGATGATGGAGTTCTGCTTGCTTCATCAGACCAGTACCGCCAGTGAGTGTGAAGCAGCTGTCGTGAGAGTCGTACTCTGCTTACCCCTGCATAGCTTCCTTTAGAGACCCAGAAAACACCGCCCATCTGGCCAGGTAACATTTTGTGGTGCCACAGGAAGACATGGCTGGGGAGAAGGACACCTGGACAGCCTCGCTTAGTCTGCTGCCAATGCCACCAGGACCCGAATTGGTGGCAGAAAATGGGTAGATCAAATGATGGATGGATTATATGATCATGCAGTATAAATTGCATCAAAATCTAAATCACTTTTGATGCTAAGAAAAAGCAGGTTGGCTTTAAGTTAATACAATATTTGTTTTCTCTTAAGATGTTTTGAAATTTGCTTTTGCAAAATCAATACACTTGGAATGGAGACTGCAGAATTCTGACTGCTGTTCCTGGCATTTTTGTATGTTTGTGTTTCAGCATAGGGATACAAGATATTCTTCTAAGTTGAGCGCTAATATAGAAGAGACAGTAGGCAGCCTGTGCTGAATCCTGAATGGCATAATCGCAGCTAGATGACTTAGATTTCATGGCCCGTTGAGTGCAGAAAGTGCACATGGCGCTGTTTGGACAGCCGCCACAGCTCAGCAGGCGACCAGGCTCAGCTCTTGATTCCTGCCACATGGCAACGCAACAGGGTACAATTAGAGGGAACACATGCAGATCCAGACTGTGATCCGCCACGTTTCTTTCTGATGAAGGATGCAGGCTGAATCCCCCGACATCACCTGTGTGTGTGAGCGTTTGTGTTTGAATATGAATGAGCGCATGTAGGTTGGCAAACATTTTCTGTGCTGATGCAAATGACTGCACGCTGGGTTATAGCTGCACTTTCATCCACGACTTGTCATATTAGGGAAGGTTTCACATCAGCAAATATAGATTTTGGGAGAATCCGCACTCCCCTGTGGTGATAACCCATTGAGGGAGTTCAGTTGGTCTCTTATTCATGTCTCTGGCTGCCTTCCAGTATCTCTCCATCCTCGCACAAAGCTCCAGAGTGTGAAACTCTCTAAAAGAAGAATGTGAAAGAAGTCCAGAGTAATAGGAAATGGAATTTTTGCAGCCTATTTTATAGCTTCGGACTGTTGAAGCTGAACTGTTGAAGCATGGCTGAGGATTATTAGCCAGGAGGGCTTGATGGAGGGAATGACAGGAGAGCAACTCACTGGCTCTCCTCTCTAAGTGATTTCTCTTACAGAGGTAATTTCCCACTGCTTTTTGTGCCAGGAGACCTTCAGAACTCAGTACCTCAACTTACTGCAACATTTAATGGTACAAACTTACACTCCCATACAGCCATGTGACTCTGCAGTCCATGAGCGATGCTTTTACATTTATTAGAAACTTCTAAATTAAATTAGAAGTTACATCACCTTGTAAATTAAATTAAAACTCACATCTAGCCTACTTCAGAATGAAGTTACATCAGATTTAAATATTAAAGAGATTTAACATAGCTTAAGGACATATAAGGATAAAATAACATTATCTCTGCTGCCTGGTCCGTACACCTTTCCTTGCAGGGACTGACCCGAAATCTGCCAATTCCCTGGCCTATTTTTAACAGAGCTGCATTTTTTTAAAGAGGGAGATTGAGAGAAAAGTCAGAGCTTTAAAATATCAGGACTACATGCTGCTTGTTTAGTCTGTTTTAAGGGCTTTGTTCTGTTTAAAGGATGAACGGTCAAGCCAGTGGTATTTTAGCTTTACGAACTTGGAAACGTTTGACTAGCGAGAAAACTGGCAAAATGTCTAGAGTGGCTGCAACCCACTCCGATATAACAGGGATTGAGTGGATACACAGGGGATGGACACAAAACTATGAACACTGTTTAATCTCATGCAGTCTTGGGCTTTTTTGAAGCAATTTTTGCAGTTTCCTACAACTTATATACTCCCAAAACCATCATTTCTTCAAAATATATGTAAAAACCTTTGCACACTGTCTCAAGTACTGCTGTTATACGGTATTTATTTATGACAATTATGTCTACATGACCTTCATCAGGTTCATCAACAAGCAGCAAAACCAGTGGTTCCCACAGTGAGTACCACATAAACAATTACGTAAATGCCATTTTTATATAATTGTATATGTGTGTGTCTGAGACAGTGTGTGTGTGAGTCTTTTCCACTTTTAGTCAAGTTCAGCTGCTCTCCGAAAACCATTCGTCACACAAGATGTGCAGAGATCGGAACCATGATGGCAAAAGGCTCGACCCCTTAATCCTGACCTCCAAAACTCAAACTGGTTCTTCCAGGGATGATCACACGCACAGGAGAAAGCAGTTGCATTCTTTACAAACTACACACCTCATTATTACTTCTAAACCTGTGTTATTTCCTGTGGCCCGACAGCTGGATTTATCTCCTACAGGCCACACAGACAGTGGATTAACCTATTGTCCGACAGCCAGGGAGGGAAAACTAGAGGTCACTCAACCATAGTTCTTAATCAGCAGGCTACAGCCCTTATGTTTCAGCAGAGACACCACGCTCCGGGGTGAATGAGGGGAAAGTAGTAACGCACACCCACACACAAACACACAGCTATTCTCTGTTTGCAAGTGACAGTAGGGATCAGCTGGGTTTGATTAATAACTGCATTGCATTATTGTTCCCCGCTTGTCCAACAACATAAGGAGAAACGTATCTCATTCATGCTGCTGGATTCCTGCTGCTTTCATATCAAAAGAGGGCTGATGTTGTCGTGTGCTGCCTTCCTTCCGGTCTTTTAAGTCACGGACTTGTCGGCCTTTTCTGTCTAAATCAGTGCTGATTCTCTGCTACAGTCCTGATTAAAGAAGCCATGTGATTACACCAGACTGGCTGTCCCTTTGAGAGCTTTTTGCTAGTATTGATCACCCCCTCTATCCTCCATTTTTTCCTCCTTCCTTGCTCTCTCCATCCATATCTCCATCTGTATCCCTGAATACACCCCTCTTGTGTCTCTTGCCCCCCCCTTGTCTTAATTTTTCTGCCCTTCTCCCTCCACCTCTGACTCCTTTTTATTGTTTGGGGTACTGCCAGCTCTCCTCTGGTGACAGTTCTTTCTTGACTGTTCTTTGTCTCTCCCCATTGTCTTCCTTACTGTAGCTAATAACACGCCTTTATACGGAATACTGTGCCAATAAACCATACTGCCGTAAAAAGGCAGACAGCAGTAACTACAGAAACAGTGAGGTTGAAATAAAAGGCAGGGCCGGCCCGGGGATTTTGGTAGCCCCAAACAAGATTGTGTTTGTGGCCCCAAAACACTCCCAGCGCAAACCACCAAATCACACACACTGCTCAAAACAGAATCAACACACACACACACACACACACAATAGAGATGGACAAATTAATGATCAACAAATATCAACAAACACTGTTTATTAAAATATATTAAAATTAAAAAAAAGTTGAAAAGCTATCTGCTGCTGCAGTCTCATCAGAGGAGGGCGCCCCAAAGTCTCTGACCATGCAGCCACGTCAGCTGACAAGGCAGATGGTCCCGGTGCAGCAGAGGTTGCTCCAAAATATTTCAGTGAAAAGATTGTTATTGTTTTTTTAAATATAGTCTGGTAGATATTAAATCAGTATAACGTTATGTATCTTCCAGGCCAATTTTTTTTACCGCACAAGTGCAATTTATCCAAATACGCAAAATATTAAAATGATCCAAATAAGTCCAAATATGATCTACACAAAATACTATTTAACATAACTAGAAGAAATCAAGTTTGTTGTAATGACAAGCGTTTCAGCTAGAATGAATAATACATTCACACTTTCTGGCCAGCTTGGCAGGTTAAAAAATGAACTGTGGCTATTTTCTGTTTCATTTGTTAAAAAGACACGACTTTAATGTTGCATTAAAAACCCCCGGCAGGTATGTATCAGGCAAAGCTAGACTTCCAATAAGGAGGTGATTTGATACTAACAATCCTACTCAGGTTAGCTAACATTAACATGTAGTGAAAAAAGGTTGCTAGCTATGACAGCATTTTGGGTAGCCTTAACTAGCTGGAGGGCAGTCACGGCTAGTTTTGACCTGTTTTGTGGTCCCTACAAAATCTATTTTTAAAACCACACATACCTATAGCATAATAATTTGTACATGTTAAAACAGTTTAATTCAATTTTGTTTATATAGCGCCAGTTTATAACAGAAGTTATCTCATTGCACTTTTCGTACAGCAGCAGGAGGACCACAATCAGAGATCCAGAGTCTGCAGCTCCGGAGGCAGAAATACCTGCTGAAAGCGATTGAGAGAGTAGAGAGAGGAGTAAGTACAAAACTATGGGAGAGAGATGTCAAGTTAGTAACATGCATTTATGGGATAAGAAGGCATTCAGATGGAGAGGGAGAGGAGGAGAGAGGTGCATCATGAGAAGCCTCCCGGCAGTCTAGGCCTATTGCAGCATAACTAAGGGATGGTTCAGGTTCACCCGAGCCAGCCCTAACTACAAGCTTCATCAAAGAGGAAAGTCTTAAGCCTACTCTTAAATGTGGGCGGCCGGGGCCTTTGTGACAGAGCGGGTCATCTACCAATCGGCAGGTCTGCGGTTCAATCCTGGCTTCCCCCAGCCATGTGTCAAAGTATCCTTGATACTGAACCGCAAATTGCTCCCGAAGCTGCGCCTTCGGTGTGTGAGTGTGTGTGAATGATTAGTTTAATTTGTACTGATGGCCAGTTAGCTCCTGCCATCAGTGTATGAATGTGTGTGTGTGTGGCTAAATGTGATTTCTAGTGTGAAAGCGCTTTGAGTAGTTGGACGACTAGAAAGGCGCTATACAAGTACAGTCCATTTACATTTAAATGTGGAGATGGTGTCTGCCTCCCGAACCCAAACTGGGATCTGCTTCCACAGGAGAGAAACTTGATGGCTGAACGCTCTGCCTACGATTCTACCAACCCTGCATTATGAGAGAGCATTGTTCTAGTGGGGTACGACACCAGACCTACTTGAATCTCTGATGGATGTGGGTGATTCAGATGTCTGTAACAAGGCGAAGGATATGTACAAAATGAGCTCCAATGGCTTTTGCTTTTGTGCTTTTTTGAAGATTTCATTTCAACATGAGACACCTACCATTTGTGGGTTTTTTTCAAATACTGAACATTAAATGGCATGTCAATTTTCCCTTCAAAGAATCAATGCTGAAAATTCTGCAAAGCTTCAGCGTGTTCAGCTCATTCCAGGTCTCCCATATATCCTCACAGTGACTATGCAAGTTCAAAGCTCCACGCTGCTTATTAAACACTACTGCACAAGTCTGAATCATAATTACTCTCAGCAATAATGCGACAACCCGCCAGGAACCCTCCTGTCATCATAGTCTAATTTAATTGGTCAGAAGATTAATGGTGGTGTGCTCATATTATGACCTGCAATGTAAATGAAAGAATTACAGCCTTCTGACTTCCAAGCTACGCCTGTGTGTTTCTGTGTGCTTTTTGGGTGTGTGTTTGTCAGCAGTTACCATTTTCAATCTGCTTGTTAGGCAGCTAATTCCCCCCTCAGATCAAATCCTGCACCCGCCTACGAGGCGTAATCATCATTGAGCGTATTTTTGTTATCATCTGCACCAGCAACACCGAGGTCATTTATTCATCATGCTCCTTGTCATTTTATGGGGGGTCACAGGCACCCTAATAAACCCCAGCGCTGCTTGCAAGCAATACACAGAAAAATATAATTGGACTGATAGATGTGTTGGAGAAGCGCTGATTGGGAAGGACCATTCTCTTTGAACCCTAGATTTCGAACTGAGTAGCACTTTGGGAGATTGCAGCGAAAGACGAGGAGTTACAGTTATCAAGGGCTTAGTGCTGATAGATGGGAGGACGAAAAGGTGGTGTTGGGCCTCACCACGTGGAGAACAAAGAACCGAGGCCCTTGGGAAACCAAAAGTGCCATAGCTCCACCAGCCGTTAATTCCTACCTGGGTATGAGATTTTAGTTGAATCTAAACTCTGGATTCCTACTGGACGAGCCGCCATAGGGGAGCTTCAGCCATGACATCATCGCCTCTATAAAAGCAGAGCGCACAGGCCGCAGAAGATACGGATTCACCATTTACTTCACGGTTAGAAGGATAACCGCTGAGCCCCGCTGCCGCCTGAAGGAACAGTTTTGTTGTTGAAGCCATGAACGAATGGTGCCCAGCTAGGTCAGCATACAAGCCTAATCGGACTTCGCCGAATAGTCCAAACGGACTGACGCGTTAAATTGCTATCAAGATTATTAAAAACAACCCTAAGTAAGAGGCAGAGATAGATTTTATAACTGTGTGTTATTTCATCTAACTTTAATTTGTTGTAAATTGTGTTTTGCATTATTGTAGAAAGTAACAGACCGCTATGTCCTGTTTCTGGTGTGTGTTTTTGTGCTTTGCACATTCCATTGTGTATCGGTACCATGCTGTTGGACCGTTTAACTTCGTTAGTTGTATCAGACCAAAGTCCAGTAACACGGATGCCTGTGCGATAAAGGGACAGTTTTTGTGTTTTACCACGGCATTTGAGATATCTTGTGCCTTCCTCTGTGTGCTTTTCTTTCTCTTTCCTCTCCTCTAACCCACACGCACTTGCGTACTTATGCACACCTAGACACATATCAAACAACCCAGATATCGTGGTGGCATGACTACTTACGCCCCACACCATACTTATGACTAAGAGAGCGTGTCCTCCATTTTGGCTCTCCCCTTTGTTTGAGTTTCGCGGGCCTGCCTGCCATTTTGAATCTGTGCGTGACGACCTCTCAAGTGGTCACGTCCTCCACCTTCCTCGCACCCCCCCTCTCTATTGTCCCACACCCACATACACACACACGCTTGTTATATGCTTATTGTGTTTAGAATAGACGATAGTGGTTGTTGGCTAAGTTATTGATTATTAATCAGTGCTAAGGTTAAATAAATGCTATCGTACCTTTACAGAGCAGTTGCCTGTGGTTATTTTGTGTTCGTGTTGTAACAAAAGCTGATTTCGACGGTCAGTGCTCGGATTCACCCTCCACTGTCCACCATTATTAATTTAAGATAGTATTTTAAATAGCAGCATTTCTAAGTGGACAGCCACCTTTTGAGACTGTTTTCCCTGCAATCAGTCACCATTTAAATGGCAATGGTTCAAATCGTACGTCTCGGGTAGGTCGTTCAGAGTATCCTGGAGAGACGAGGTCTCTGAGTCCCAACATCTCAATACAGGGGTGCTGCTACTCTTCTCCATCTACGTAACATCCCTCGGCTCGGTCATTCAGAAGCATGGCTTTTCCTATCACTGCTATGCGGATGACACGCAGCTCCACTTGTCATTTCAACCTGACAACTAAACTGTTTCTGCTCGCATCTCGGCATGCCTGAGTGACATCTTGCTTTGGACGAAGGACCATCACCTGCAGCTGAACCTCGACAAAACGGAAATGCTTGTGATCCCGGCCAACTCAAAGATTCACCCCGACCTCTCCATTCAACTAGGCTCATCGACGATACCGCCGTCCAGCACGGCCAGAAATCTGGGGGTGGTAATTGATGATCAAAGCCATGTGGCCAGCACCACCCGGTCCTGTAGATTCATCCTCTACAACATCAGGAAAATCAGACCTTTTCTATCTGAGCAGTCTACACAAGTCCTAGTCCAGACTCTTGTCTTGTCCAAACTGGACTGTTGCAATGCGTTTCTGCCTGGACTCCCTGCTTGCACAACCAAACCTCTGCAGATGATCCAGAACGCGGCGGCAAGAGTGGTCTTCAATGAACCGAAGAGGACGTAACTCCTCTCTTCATTAGGTTACACTGGCTCCCTGTTGTCGCCCGCATCAAGTTCAAATCGATGCTCCTGGCCTACATATCTTCGCTCGCTAATACAGACCTATGTTCCCATCCCAAAAAGGAAAAAAATCACTCTCGCGCACCTTCTCTGGATCCGTTCCACATTGGTGGAATGATCTGCCTGCTCCTACAAGATCAGCAGATTCTGTAGCCATCTTTAAAAAGCACCTTCCTTTCTATCTCCTCTCATAGAAAAAAAACAACTTCCTATCCCTAGCTTTGTGTACTGTGCTGGACTTTAATCAGACTAGTTTTTTTAATGCACTTATGCTCTTTGTAACCTTGTGTTGTTATAATTGCTCAGTCGCTTTGGATAAAAGCGTCTGCTTAATGACTAAATGTAAATGTAGATAGACACGTACAATCACAACATACCTTATGCCACCTCATCTGTGTGCTCTTTGGACGAAATTCTACAGAGGACGGTGAAGGACAAAACTATTGAGCAGGCACAAAACAGTTTTCAATTATAACCAAGATGCAAGTTAAGATAAGTGAAGAAGTTTTGAGATCAAGTATGAACACAGTTATGAGTATAAGAAATGTTTAATGCTGAAAAATGTATTTCTTTGAAGGGCTTAATATTTGTGTTAAGAACCCTGTTGAAAATTTGATCTTTTTAATCGCAAGTGGTTTACCCTTGAATTTAGAAATTAATGGCAGTTTCAATTTAGCAGTTGGTATTCCTTGCATAAAAAATGTTTTGTTGCTCCAGTTACTGCAAAGATGGAAGAGACAGATAAACCCAAATTGAACCTGCACTTTGACACTTCAGAAGTCTTGTTGATGTCACGTATACTGTATAAGTGTACTGTGTGTGTAGTCTGGTCCACTGGCTTCCTCATTTATGACTGGACATCACTTTTTAGTTGAACGAGTACTATGAAATTGAATGATAAAAATAACAATTTGGTTTTACTGAATGGGTTAAAATTCCTGTAAAAATATAATACAATATTAGATTTAGGTGGGACATGGACGAAATAAGCAGGAGAAAGAAAGAAACCCTGAAAAAAAGATACTCTCTTTATCAGCATAATTATATCAATGTTAACAGTCAGTGAGGAAAGCAACTGTTCAGCCACTTATGAGCGTTGTGTTAGTTCAGGAAGAGCATTGTAGTTTTGCTTGTGTTAGCTAATTAGCATCAGCTGTTTCATTAATGCCACATCAGCCACAATCATCAGACTACACATTTTCTACGGAAAGGTTCTCATCTTAGATCTTCACCTTCTCTACTTCTCCAAGGATTTTGAAGACTTAAACAAAAGTGATAGCAGAAGGCCAATCTACCAGTCGCGTATTTTAGAAAATACGGCAAAAACTCTACCAGGTGTCAGTAAGGTTTATACCTACATGGAGGACATTTAGCAGACTCTTTAAAACGCGTGCTTGATTCATTTTTGACACTTCAGATTGATTCTTTTCGGATTCTTTATGTGTCTGCACATCCAGAACTGACAATGTGCCATTTTTTAGGGTTTTTTTTGGTTTTTTAGCGTTGCACACTATTTCTCAACTCCTCCCACTTCCTTGAGTTGAACTCTTGACTCCGGCTCATATCAGAGGCAGTTAGCCTCATAATGAACTCAGTGTTATCAGGGCTTTATCAGGACGTACGCTGCTGCTCTCCCCCAGCAGTACCACACATCTGCATCACTATTAGTTCTCGTATGGTCTGCTTTGTTACCTAACCCACAATTATACTAAATGAACAAAAGATTATCACATAATCCAAACTACTTCTTCAGGTCAGAGTTAACTGTCAGTAGGAAGAGTATTATGTGAGATGACAAAATGATAATGTGGTAAAGCCAGCTTTTTTGAAAACCTTTGTCTATGATTTGAAAATGGCTGAATTTAGAAGCCAGACAGCACCACAGCTTGTCCTTTGGCCTGGACTGCATCCTGCCTCGGTGTGCTCCTGTGTGACGGAAAGATCTCTGGCTCCGTGCAGTGGCTCAGCGCGAGAAGGCAGGTAGGCTGCTTATTCATAGCTCTGACAGGCGATGGCGCTGCAGATTAACTGCAACAGGCAGCAACATGGAGCGTACAGTTTCCGCTCCACTTGTTTACTAGCCTTTAAATGATAAGTCTTGTGATAGTCTATATGTTTCTTATTGTTAACAAATCCAATGAAAAGACCCAAACCAGCATAAATGTATCATGCTTTCAGGTACCGTGTGTGTATCACAGCCTGATGACTCTTCTTCCTCTGTGCCGTAGAGCTCCATTGATGTCCAGAAACCCTTAAATCCACTTCAGCGAGCCTCATTACTGCACTGGGTGACATGTTCCTACGTCACCTTGAACAAATACACTGGAGTTTACTCTGACTCAAGTGGAATAAACCCAAATGGGGTTTATTCCCCCACTGAAAATAGTCCCCAACAAATGCACTATTTCCTCCTCTTTGAGTAACATCGGTTAAAAACTGCAGTGGCCAGCTGTTTTAAGTCTGTTTTAAGTCTTTAAAAAAAAATGAAAGTAAATATCTCTGAGCTGTTTCGAAATGTGCGTCTTCAGCAGGAACCTGTGGGCTTGCAGCCTTGCAGTCCTGACCTTCGAATCCACCCACTCCATTGGGTTGACTGACTCTTTTGAAATGGAGTGTGGCGAGTTGACAATTCTAACTCTCAACAGGCTAGTGGAGCAGCACACTTTTCTAAGTTTTTTCGAAAGCTTTGTGTCACTTCCCATGTCGCTGACAAATGACTTAAAAAAATATCTTTATTTATTTATCAGACTTTCCTCCGCTCTTTGCTTTTCTTCCCCGTGACTTACTGGGTCATTTGACCTCTGCAGACCTAAAACTTACTCGAATAAAACGAGAGAGAGAAAAAAACACAGCACACGGTGGCCAAACTGGTCATAATCTGTGCCGTGAGAAATGCAGTAACAAGTGGTCGCAAGTAGACATGGCTTCGTTTTAAGGTCACAACCCCAAAAAGGTGTTATAGATGCCAGTGTTGCTGATATGAATCTGGCACGGGATTTCTGTTGGGTCATTCTTTTTTCTCTCCTGACATTTTGATTTTGATTTTCTTATTTATCACAAATGCAAATGTTTTACCACAAAAAGAGCATTTGTGGGGTCTGTTATGGATGTCGTTAAAGTGCTCTCAGTCTGATGTTTTATGTCAGACTGTCCAATTACTTGGACATCAGTGTGCATTTTCTCATGGTGCGTCACCCACCAACTGACCATATTTGGTGGTCCCTTTCCTGGATAGTAAATGCATGTGTACAAGGTGGGTGGGTGACCCAAAAAGAAGAAATAGGAGATACACTTTCTGTTGTTGATATGCCTTTTTGTTATATAGCTATCACGTGAGATAAACAGTGCCCATAATATGCATTCACCCCCTCAGAGGTTTTTTTGGACACAGATCGATAGAAATATATTGTTTCATTTCAAATTGCAAACAGTTCTCGGCAAAGTGACCTACACTTCTTAAAGATATTATAGTCAGAATAATGGATTGCATATGTACTCACCCCAACTACTAGGATAATAGGATACCTAAATATTCACTGGTGCAGCCAATTGCTTTTAAAAGTCACATAACTGGTTAAATGGAGATCAACTGAACGTAGCCAAGGGGTTTCAACTGATTGTAGAATAACTATACCTGTATCTGGATGGCCCAACTTCTGGTTAGTCATTATTGTGGCAAAACCTATACCATGACAACTCAAGGACATTCCAAGCCAGGCTGCGAAATAAAAGCACCAGTCAGGGGATGAATATAAGAAAATGTCACAAGTCACTGAATATATTCCGGCACAGTTGTCAGTCTGCCTTGAGCAGGCTGCCCACAGAAGGTGAGTCATCGTGCAAGAGGGATGCTAGTGAGGGCGGCTTCCAAAAGACCAATGACTACTCTTAAGGAGTCACAAGCTTCCGTGGCTGAGACTGGAGACAACTGTTGCCCGGGTGCTTCACCAGGGCAACGGGAGAGTGGCAAGGAGAACGCCACTTTCAAAAACATGTTACATAAAAGCACGCCTCGACGGTCGCCAGAAGGCACGTGGAAGCCTCTGAAGACGGCTGGAGGAAGGTGTCATGGTCCGCTGAAAGCTTCCAAGGGGGTGAATACAGGCATATCATGACAAAAGGCCAGAATTCTATTCTTAAGTTATGGGAATAGAAAAACAGTAAGAGTAAGAGTACTTTTGTTGTACCTGGGTAGTTAGTCTCTAATTTGTTAATGCTAAGTAGCTTAACTTGTCAATAATCTTAACCATCCATGATGAACAATGAGCTCGTACATACATACATACATACTCTCACCAATCTGTGTACAAGCAGGATCAAAATTTGGATGTAATTGAGTACTGGTGGCTGTGGCTGCCGAGGCGGAGTGTGGACGCTCTCCCACCTGCCCTTGCCAGATCGTCTGCTCGCTTGAGGGTAAACCTAAGACAAGAGAGTACCGCTAAGAGGTCAGTGTCTAGGCTAGTGATCCTGCCTGTGTGTCTGACTAACTAAGTTTTTCCGTGTCCAGGTGTTCGCCTTCCTCGCGGCTCCGCTACCCCATCCCCGCGGACCTCGGTCCAGCCACCGCTGCGCTGCCTTGAGCTGAGTAAATACATTTGGAGCAGGTCTCTTCGCAAGAGTGTTTGAACCGCAAAGTCATGGTGAGCCGCAAAGTCAGCCGCCCAGTTCCTTAACCCCCCCGCGCCCCGGCCTGAGAGCGTCGCTATCCCCGTCTACACCAGTCCTTCCCCACCCTCGCCAGTCCTCCAGTCCTAAATAAACTATTTGCCTGTATACGACGGTCCGCTTTTGGAGTCCATTCTGTCCAGTGATCATAACAACTTCGAAACAGACCGATACACATGCCCTACTTTTCAAAACAAGCTTTCACCCTAAACATACATTTAAGGGCATCGTCAAATCCAAAGTATTGCAATTTAGCAGGATATGTACACAATTGGATGACTTTTGTAAAGCACTAACAACCCTGTTTGAAATGTGTTACGGAAAAGCGGTTACCCCTGATCTGTTTTTAGACAATGTCTCAAAACCTTTCTGATTCGGGAAACAAACAAAGCAAAAAACTATTCTTCCCCTGATCACTCGTTTTTCATCAGTAAGCATAATATTAAATGAGAAGCCTAAAGCGAATTTCAAATCAGTGACGGAAAATTTGGGAGCGTTACTGGACGTTTTGGTCCATGCCAGACTCAAGTCTTTACATCAAATATGTAAGCCCATACCGGAATATTTTTGCAATTTAAAATACATATGTAATAAAGTGAAAAAATATAATATATATATAAAATATTTTTGAAATCCCACAAGGGTTTAGCCCACATACATTGAACAAAAGATTACATAAATACAGTTCGAAGTGTGGGAAACAATATATTGGGGAAACTCGAAACTGAATTTTTACAAGAATGGTACAACATAGACACAATATTAAAAAAAAGAAGGAAATGGAGACTCCATTAGTAAGACATTTTATTTTCCACGGCTTGCCAGCGCTCAGAGCTGCAGGGATCCAAAGTAATTCATTTTGGACGACTATTGAAAGAAAGAAAATTGAAAGAAGGTGGATCTATTTATTAAACACAAAGATGCCTTCGGGATTGAACAAGAAATATAATTGAGAGCAGGTTCAAGTCCAAAGACCAAAGATGGAATGGGTGAGAATGAAAAGAATATTCCACATTGGCCGGAAAACCCAACTTGCCCCTGGATAGTGTCTTAATTGGGATCTTGTTTTTTATAATAATTTTGATATATTTGTTTTCTATTTAATTTTTTATTGTATCCCCCAACCTAACCCTGATTTCTATTCATAACCACACCCACTCCCTTTGCCCTTACCCTATTCCCTAAACCTAACCACATCCCTTCCTGCCCTGACTCTAACCTCTTTTCCACCTCCTCCCTATCCTAATCTTAATTACATCCCTATCTTTCTAACCTAAATCCCACCCCCACCTTATGACCTTACAGGACAAATTTGATCTTCAATTCATTATAGTAGGATGAGAAACACAAAAAAAAACAGTTAATAATACAACAATATACATTTGAAGTTACCTATTTATAAATGGAGAGCAATTTTGCTTTTTACTTTAGATCTACACATTTTTTACTTTTTTATTGTTCTATACATATAGGGAATTAACCCATACTGCTTCATTATGCGGACCGTGCACCTCCTGTTCCCCACTTTGCTGGGGGGCAGGTTCAGTTCCCTATCCTACGTAACATATAGCCTATAATTCTATTTTTCCATGAAGGAGTGGCTTTGAGGCTAGCTCTTATTTGGCGTGAGGTCAGTGAGATAGATTTGAGAGGGATGAGAGCGCGTGGGCAACCCTGTATAATGCCAACCAAAAATGTCAAATATTAGCTAGTATTTCAGCATTGAGGTACAATATCATTCATGATTTCGCATAGAAATACTAACCGAAAGACCTTTTATTGGGAATCTCGACAAAGTTTCAGAGCGTCAGACGGAGCGTCACCGTAACCATAGTAAATATATACGACATATATACGTCTAATAGACAGCAAATATGGGTCTAGGCTAAAACAAGGCTGAATTTGAAAATCTGATCGACGTCTAACCACGGCCCAAGAATAGACAGCTAATGATTGACTACATGTATACATCGAATATACAACAAAATGATGACTAAAAGATTCTTTTCACTTAAAAACAACAGGTTCTCAAATGAAAAGCCATACCAAAAAATGTATATAAAGGTTTTATTTAAATAAAACAACATTAACAACTTAGAGAACTATAGATAAAACAAATAGATCATAAATCAAAAAGAAATAATTAAATATTCAAAATACAATAATATTAACAACTTAAGATAATAAAAATATAATTGACAAAATAAAAGGTCAAATAAAAAACAGCATCATTAATTGGTGCCTGTTTAAAATGCCCCCCCAATTCTTATAGCAAATTCTGTTGCCGCTGGGAAACTGGCCATCACAGCATCTGCCATACAGGAAGAAAAATTGCACAAGAAAAGTATTGTTAACACCATCATTTTAGTTGTGAAGAATTAATTCTCTTTTGCTTGGATGCGCTCTCGAGCTAGGCAATATAGAGTTTAAGGGCAGACAGAACCACAGTTACAGTAACTTCCACGTGCAGGAAACGTTAACGTAGCTTGTTGGGGAAAAAACCCAACTATCCAATATGTTGCCCGCTAAAATGTCACGGTTCCTACACATGACGACAAATAATGTATTTAAATAATAAACCGGTCAAAACAAACGGACACACAGACTTATAAGATCAAAGTAGAAATGTTAAGTTTTGCTGTTGCTTGACCGCTGCTCTACGACTCGTGTAAAATGGCGGCAATGCTTATCGCGAGATCTGGCAAAAGTGATCGCGCGTTGCCAGCAATTATGTCTCAGTAGGGCTTGTTGCCATCTAGCGGTTGAGGATTTTAATTGCATTTGTATTGAACTTCAAAATGAAAGCCCGTCAAATAATATCCTAGAATGTGTAGTATGAATGTTAGTGACAGCGAAGCTAATGCTAATTCAAATGTTGAAGTGTTTACAAATGGGTGGGCTAAGAGCAGACTACACGTAGCCCGTCCAATTCGCAGCTAAATCGTGGCTACAGATAGACCAGGTCATGAAATGCGTCTAGTAGATATTATTGACATTGCAACCATGATGGGATCGCACCCATCTTATGCGCTACCTGGCCAAAAACTACAATGAATCAGTTTTGACTTTTGACTATACGTGGGCTACAAATAGCCAGTCTGACTAGGAGCTAAATCGTGGCTACGCACAGCCCACGCAGAGAACACGTGGAAGGAAATTAACTGAACACCTTGGAATCACTGTTGACTCTGCTTACATGATGGAATAACTTACAGCTTGCAAGTTACTTGGGCCAAAACGACATGTATCCAAATTCTAGGTTATTTTGGCTAAAAGTGGGTTACGCGTAGCCGGACTGTATCGGGTCTAGAGTTAACCGACACGGCGAAATGAGGTGTTCCTGATGAATACAAAGCAAAAAATCAAATTGCAGCAGGATTTGCATCTGCACTGTGCTGGTGGGCCACTATTAACAAAATGTAGATTGGATTAACTACATTTATTGCGAAAAAAGGTGGTGTCTCTGTAATGTTTGGCGACTCCTGCTGCACTTTCATCCCCAACAATAAAGCCCGCGACGGGTCTGTTACTCAAGCACTGGCTGAACCACGCTCGCTGTGGGAAGAACCTGCAGAAAATTCAGGCACTGGTACTACGATGTTTGTCTGGTTTGACTCCATGTCAATCTTAACAGGCCTCATAGTGACAATAGCAACACTCGCTCTGTGTGGGTGATGCATTATTCCCTGTGTTCAAGGCCTCATTGTGCGTGCCATAGACAAGTCTGCCTCCACTCAGCTGTTGCAACAGCAAGAACAACAGCAACCTTTGCTCCACACCGACCCAGATCTGTTTCCCCAGCCTGGCTGGATACCGCCCTATCCGGCGCCTGACAATTCAGACTCAGACTCAGATAAAGACTCCTCCCAGGCTTGCTTTTGTGTATGGATGTCTGTGTCCACAAAACAGCTAACGTGCTTTCACAACAACCTCATTATGAAGACTGCACTTGAATCCTAGTGAACTGTCCAGTCGGATGTACACGAGTGTTGTGATCAGATATTAGATGCATATTAGAGGGATTTTTGTGGGAAGTAAAACAACATTTCTTTGGTGTATCCACTATGCATTAAGTTTTCCCTTAATCGAATCGAGGGTCTGAGGACAGAGGGGGTCGTATGTTACAGATTGTGAAGCCCTTTGAGGCAAATGTGATTTGTGATACTGGGCTATATAAATAAAATTGAATTGAATTGAAATGAATGTGAATCAATACCTATTATGTACTTATTATACATACATACGTGTGTGTCCTTTTAAATCACACATGAAGTCACACATTGGGAAGACAGCACCGGTTATTAAGTAGACTCAGCGTGCATTAAGTCTGTTGAACGGGACACAAGCTGGGTCAAGTGTCACTATGTGATCTAAGCGTGTTTACGGATGATTTACAGTATTTATAAGGTGTGTGTGTGTGTGTATATTAATATGATCTATCCTAATTTATCAGATCAGTGAATGTACGCATAATAACTACAAAACCACATCCAGAACCATGCAGCATGGAGGGCCATGAGATGCTAGAGGCTGTGAAATCCTACAAGGACAACCATGCTGGAGAGGACAAGCGGTTTGTGAACACCGAGCATATATGATCTGTCTGTATTGACAGTTGTTTTATTCATGAAACGTGTGTGTGTGTTGACAGTGTCTTTCCTAATGTTTATCAGGTCAGCGAATGACGAGACACGTGACTCTACGCGTCACTATGTGATCTAAGTGTATTTTACTGTTGATTGGACGTTAACGCGGTCTCTTCTGGTTTTATCAGTCCCGTGAATGTGCACTTAATAACTGCGGCGGTACATCCAGAACCAGTCTAAGGAGAGGACCGGAGCGGGGGG
>CM022484.1:1076181-1094882 GCA_011952105.1 Coreoperca whiteheadi
GTGGAGATAGTGTTGTGTGTTGTTTGTTGGTGGGGAGGGGGGGGGGGGGGGGAGGGGGGGGGGGGGGGGGGGGGGGGGGGGGGGGGGGGGGGCAGCAGTAAGGAGATGTGTTAACGACTGGAAGGCTTCTGGAAACTTAATGTTAAATGTCTGAATAATATCAATTTACTAAGTGAATTAAAAAGTGATTTTAGTAAAATGATAGATTCATGATTTTGGTGAAATCAGATGCTGAACTGTGGGAATTACTGAAAAGTGGAGTGAAAGATTTCTTCAAATTTAAATGTCGTGAATTCAACCAGATGAAAAATTCAGTACCATGAAAACACGAGACGATATAAAGAGCTGAAGTTAAAATTAACAGATCGGAACAAGAAGAAAATCTTTTGTAGAAATTCAAAGATGATTAATTTTTTTTTTATAGCACATTTCAAAAACAAGGAAATTCTAAGTGATTTATATAAAACATTTAAGCAACATAGGACAATTTAAAAAGACATTTGAAACATGTAAAAAGAGTTAAATAGAAAATAAAATAAAAAGATAAAACAGTTACAGTGCAGTGTAAGAAATGTATTACAAGATTTAATAAAAAGGCAGCAGCAAACAGAAAAGGCTTCAGCCATGATTGAAAAGAACAGAGTTGCAGCAGACCTGCAGTTTGATCCAGATATATGGTGCATAAAAACCAAATACTGCTTCTCCATGTTTAGTTTTGACTCTGGGGACAGACAGCAGGCCTGTCCCAGAGCAGCAGCAGCATCCTGAATCAGCTCCAGCTGTCGGATCGTTTGTTTAGAGAGAGCTGTATAGACACCGTTACAGTAGTCGAGTCTAAGGAAGATAAGATAAATGCATGGACAAGTTTTTCCAGATCCTGCTGAGACATAAACCCTTTAACCCCAGATATATTTCTTAAGGTGGTAGTAGGCTGACTTTTTAATTGTTTTAAGGTGGCTGTTGACGGTCTGAGTCCATCACTACACCAAGATTTCTAGCTGGGTTTGGGGTTTTTAACAACACTGATTGAAGCTGAGCGCTGACTTTTAATTGTTTCTCTTTGGCTCCAAAAACAACAAGCTTTATCTTCGTTTAATTGGAGAAAATTCTGGCACATCCAATCATTGATTTGTTCAATGCACTTACTCAGGACTTGTATTGGACTATAGCCCCCTGGTTACTTTGTTATTTAAAAGTGTATGTGATTATGGAAAAATATTTTGTTTTTTTCCATAATCTGAGCCCGTGGTAGCATGTAGATGTTGAACAGAAGAGTGCCCAGAATGGAGCCTTGGGGAACTCCACATGCAATCTTTTGCGTAATTGTGTAATTACCTATAGACACAAAGTACTTTGCCATAAAGTCCCACCCAGTTTCCCAGTCAGTCAAGTAATAAGTTGTGGTAGACAGTGTTGACTACAGCACTGAGATCCAAAAATACCAAGACTGAAATTCTGCCAATGTGTGTGTTTAAGTGGATGTCAGTTAAATGAACATTATTGTATATTTTAAAGAGCAGTTGCCTGTTGTTATTGTGCATATTTGTTGTGATAACTGGTTGCGATACACAGTGCTCGGACCTCACCCGTCACTGTCCATCAATGTAAGGTAATATTCAATTAAGATTTTAGGTGGACAGCTACCTTTGAGACCGTTTTTCACGTTTGGTTATTGATCCCTGAGTCCAGCTGGTGCCCGGTAATTATCAATCGATTTTCATAACATTAAGAGTTGTATTAATATTCATAAATATTTGATATTTTCTGTTAATAACCAAACCTGCCCTGTACCAACACACCAGAACCTGAAGAGACAGGGAGTGACCTAGACACACACAGCACATGTATGCATTTATATATTATATTATACTAACAGCAGTGTAGTTCTCACTTATTACCATTTATAAATAGCGCAAGTTAAACATTTTTTCCTATATTTTAAAGTTATTTTTTTACTTTATATATATATATATACACACACACAGCAAAAGCACAAGTCTTCTGTTTATGTAAAAAAAAGTTATTGATTTATTTTGGATTTTATTTCACATTTGCTGTGGTGTTGTAAATGTCTGTTACCCATGCCAATAAAGCCCCTTTACATTTGGGACAATGGTTGTTAAGTCTGAGACAGTTGAAAATAGAATTTGGGGCAGTTGCGGGACACTAAGGAAAGAAGTTCATTTCGAACCCTGACGTGTGGGGCAGTCGTAACTATACCGCCGCTATGATATCATGCATGACCGGTTCCTATCAGTAAACTAGGCCATCGTTCTCTTTGTTAACGCACAATTGAGGAAACTAATGAGTCATGCTGAACAGATGACACCAAACTACGTGAAAGAACTGTGGATAAAAAGGTTAAAAGGTAAGGCATTCACTCATTGACCAGTAGTGGAACTGAACATCAGTTCTACAGCGTAGAATCAGCATTAGGCTGCATGGTTTTCGTTCCCATTAATCGGTTAATCTTGTTCTAATTTAGTAGATCTGCATTTTTTGAAAAGGTGAGTCTTAGTGTTTCACCGGCAACAATGGTTCATACTAAGGCTGTCATTGTGTATTTGAAATTGGACCTACTGTTCGCGTGTAAAAATAAATTAAATATATGCTGACTTGTAATGATGTGTTAGAATTTGAAATTCACAGTGCATGACCTTGTACTCCTGAAATGCACCGTCTGACCCACATGTCCTGTCCGCAATTGTTTTCTTCACTAATGCAAAAACAAAGAAGAAAACTGGCAAGCCATGCTGAAAATAATTTAGTGTTAATCGTTCTGTTTGTCATTTCTCCTCGTAATTACAATAAAATACTTCAACTCTTCTGTGTTTATTGTGTTTTGTTAAATCATTCCCACGACAATGACACCAAGCAACATGAGAAGTAATGACTGGAAGCATTTTTAAAATTTTACACTGTAGATTAAACGTGCGGAAAACGTTGAGGCGGTTTGCTGACTTTGACGATTCAATGGTCCGGCAATTGCATTTTACAATAAAGAGGCAAAGGAGAACTCCTGACTGCACGGAACAATGTTAGTCCTACAACGTAGTTTTGGTTGAGACTAGACAAGTTGCGTTTGCATTCATTCGAACAAAAGTACGTGTTACTTCTTCTTTGCTGGAAACTGATTTTTTGAAAAAAGTGACAGCCCTAGTTTCTACGTCTTCACAGAAGAATCTAAAGGCTGGATAAGAAAAGCTATCCTGCTGAATCCCATCTAAGAGTTTAGTATTTACAGTTCTAAAGTGAAGTTAACGTTTGTAATCATAAGACTGCAAATCTGTTTTTCAAATTCCGCCAGCACTATTGGTGTGCTGACTATTGGCGACTAGCATGCTATGAGCTCATTGTTTCCTAAACAAATCCACACTTATGAAGAGGACGATTTCTGGATCTAGCCGTTTCTTATGAGCAACAAAACGTATCAGGAGCTCATTTCTAAGCGGCCACATACAGCTGCACATTTCATCAAGTTGTGAATCTTAAAAAAACAAAACAAAATACCACAGTAATAATTATAGCAGCAGCAAGCTAGCTAGTGTACACCACCCTGCATCCATTAGAGTGAACGAATAAGACGCAGATTAGTCGATCTTAAGAGTTCCTTGCAATCCGTGTCACCAGGAAGATTTCACCCAATTAACCCATACTAAAACCAGCTGTAAGAGGTTGTGCTGCCAATGATGTCTTTTATCGCCCAAGCCTGCTGTTAGGAACGATTAGATGATATCATGCTTATTATCTAGTAATAATGAAATCAAAACAGATTCTCAGTGTTTATTGAACCTCCAGCACTGTGATCCACACGGGAAGCATGAAGGAAAGGTCGGGACAGTGCCATGCCAACAGAAGCAGTAGTAAACAGAATAAAGAATGATGCACTGTACTTTTGTCAGCTTGTCTCCTGGACAGGGTGGGGGTTAGGGGAGGTCTGGCTTGACTTTCTTGGACACAGGGGCGTCGCCGCCACTTTGAACTGATCTCTTTCCGCCTTTGGTTTTGCCCTGGCCACTCACAGCTTTTACCTGCAGGTCATTAAACAACAGGCTTTACCTGAGGAGGTGCAAAAAACCTACGTGGAGCGGACGAGGGGACGACATGAGAAACGCTCAGGTCTACACGTGGACATCAACAACAGAAGCCTCCATTCATCGTCACAACGGCCGAGGGAGTGGGTCCCAGAGGCCTCAGCTGTACTCGCTTCACATCATTCTTTCAGGTTCCTTGCTCAAGCTTTCCAGATCTACATGGAAACTGTTTTAGGATCTGAGATGGTGCGCTTTCCACTAGTTAAAAAAAAAAAAAAAAAAAAGATTAAAGAATAAGAATGACTCCATTCACTTTCCTGAAGAGCTTTGCACTGCTAGCCAGTATTCAATGCAGTGAATGCAAGGCTAGGGCCGAAACGAACAATTATTGTCATTATCGTTGAATTTATCTATCAGGTTCATTTCAGCAAATTGATTACTCATTCTATATAAAAGGAAATAATGGAGAAAAGCAGCAAATCGTCCTATTTGCCTTCATGGAACCAGTTATTTAATAAATAACTTAAATACCATATCTACTTGACCAAAAGTCATTTTAACTCGAGGCTAGCTTTTTCCCACGTCCAAAGTGTCATCATCATCATCATCATCATTACATCATCCCATATTTTGATCGCTATAGAAATTGAGCCAACTCCGTTTTGCTGATGAAGAAGCAGTTAAAAGTCCGGAAACAGAAAAAGATAGTAAGTGGACTGTGAGTCAAGGTGTTTTCTCATACTACTATTCACAATGTCAAGAGTGAACGTGGACCCTTTTAACCTACATAAGTAAAAGGGTTCCTGCTATTTGAAAAGGGCACAACAACATTTTGCATCAGTTCGGTTAGGACTTACCTCTGTGGATTTTTAGAAACTATTAGGAAATGTGCGAGAACATTTTAAAACGACATGGAGGAAAGACATCAGTCACACATTGGAGGAAGAAGACACTGGTGAGAGACTTCACAAAGGGGAACACAGAGCATTTGAAGAAAAATCACATCAATACATAAACACAGAAGATACAGAAACAGTTGTTTAGAGGCGCACTAAAGACAAGAGCTCGACATTTACTGTAGTCACAAAATGTTTGCTCATTATTTGCAGTATTTTGGAGCCCCAGAGGTGTTCACAGCCATTAGGAGCTGCAGTAGACTGTTCAGACAGAGACGTTCGGTGAGAGGAGAGACGTTTTAGAGACACTTGATGACAGTACGCTCATTAAAAAGATTATTCTGACAAAAACGAATAACTGACTGACTTTGCGCCGGTTGCATGGGAGAACACACGGTGTCTCCTCAGAAACTGATGCCCTCACAATGTTCCGCTTTTTTTAAAAAAAAAAAAAACCGCAGCTGTGCAACAGTGATGATTCTGCCAGAGCCAGCTATTCTGGAAGTCACAAATCAAACTTCCATCACATTTCGGTGCCTCATAAGGAGCATGGCGAGGGTCCTCAGTGAGAATGGGCTGTCACCTGCATGAGCAAGGATCTCTCAATTGAATTACAGCCGGGAACATTTTATAAATCTATAAGTCTAATATGTAGCTACTTATTTTTTAAATGCATTACAAATGATCTGTAATATTTGAGAGACATGTCCACATTGTTATTTGCCAAGACTGCGTGACATTACAGAAACAACCACCTTTCCTTGCAGGTGGGGAACATAAAACGGGTGTAGGTGAAAGGGGTGGAGCAGATTAGGTTAAAGCCTGCCAGAGAAGGAATATTTATAAATGTACTTTGAGTTTTAATTAATTTGCACATATAATCTTGGTAACTAGTTACCCTAAGTTATTAGCCTACTGTTCCTTCCCGCAACTGTCAGAGAACTACAAATCTTCTCTTCATAATTTCTACTTTGCAGCTGCGAGTGTTGTGAAACAGTGGCATGACACTCCCTCCTGTGGTGGGAGTGGAGTGGAGCAGCTGGAGCAGATCGGCAAAGTAACATGGCTGGCAACAGCGGAGTGGGAGAAATTTCAAGTCTAAGGGTTCATTTTGACCAAAGATGAACTTGTTTAAAAAAATTAAAAAACTCCTTAATTACAGCCTATGCTACAATGTTCTAGAGACAGTGGAACATCTGTTTTGTGATATATTACTGTGGGCAGCATTTACTCACCACGGCAGAGCCGTTTCCTGCTGACCTCATCTTCATGCTGAGTGTGTGAGTCTGGTTCTTCAGCAGAGTAGCTTTGCTGCCCAGCTTCACGTAGAAGTAGGTGGTGTAGGGAGTGAAGCTGAAATCCTCTCTGTAGTCCACAGACAGACGCCAAAAGAGCAGACAGGCAAGAATTACACACCTGTGTTAGAGTCTAAACCGTCTGGAAACGTGTTCTGAACATCAGTTTGTTGTTTTTACATACAATAATGTACCAAGGGTAGCCCAGTTAACCAATCACTACTGCCCAATATTAACAGATGTATCTGTATTTGCTCAATCTTTGCAGGTAGGGTTAGTCCTGTATAATATGATCCTGAATGTCTGGAGTCTTCAGTAATTTGTTACACAAACTATCCAGCGGAACGCTCTGTTGGCAAGCTACACCATACGAACCCCAGACCAGCAGCCTCCATGTGCTTCAAAGTCTACTAGGACTGGCTGTCACAACAAGTAGCTGGGCGATTTGATGAAAACATCTGTTTGCAATGTTTCTGAACAATGTCACTGTCCGCTATGGAAATTGCGATTCTATGCACTGTGGTTTACATCTTTTTAGACAAGACATGCTTGAACCGGGAGTTTGTACATCAACAGAGACAGATCATGACAGAAACAGAAGACAATAATGCAGTTGCTTGTTGTTGAGGTCCTCCCAGGGCTCAAATCAGTCACCCAGAGGAAAGGCAACTTGGCTGAACGTTTATACAAAAACTGATCAATTTAGCTCCCATTTATTAGGATATTACATTTATGGTATGCCTAATTTACTAAACTATATTTAAATATAATCATGAAATTCTAAAGTGCCGTTTTAATGATCTAGCTTGGCCACTGAAAAGTCTCAACTCTGATTGGTTAGCACTGACAGTATAAACAGGACACCTATAAAAACAATTAATACTTGGATAAATGTGATTTTTCATTTGGCACTTAGTAAGCAGCCATGGTTCAAGCGAGATTCCAAAGTGATACACAAACCTCGGCTTCTCAGCCCTTCATCATGGAACATAAAACGTGTCGGGTATTAATCCTTACATAACAGCTGCACAGTCGGCCAGTTATGGTGATGAAGGCAAAACGGCTGTTTTATGACCAAATAAAAACTAAACATTTGACAATATTTAATATCTGACTGACAACCCCGAAATCATGCAGTTGCACTGAACCGGCTTTAGCTAACGTTAGCTTCACAGACTGACACAACAGCTCTGAATCGTGGAGATCCAGATTCAGAGCCTTAAAGGTGAAAAGGTTAAAAAGACAATACGATGTGTTTAAAAGTTTAACTGGGAGATTCTGACAACTCATTTTAACTCACCACCTACTGAGCGAAATTGTTATTTATATCATTTATCTAGAGCCGGCCTATTCAATTGGGGGCCCGCGGGCCACGTCTGGCCCGGAAGCAACTTCCGAGCGGCCCAGCATACACGAATCGGATATAATAAAATAAGTAAACTACATATATAGTGTATGGAAGTAGCTAACGAGTGAGCCGTCTCGTCTCAGTATGGTTCAGGCAGGATGGTTAAGGACTAAGCCCTCCACCTCCTACAGTTTGTTAGGAAAATTGTACTCAAATCACAATTTAGATGCAAGCCACATTGCCATTGGTAGCCAAAGTATGTTATCCCACTAAAAACTTTAAAACAGAGGTTTGAAACAGTCAATAACACAAAGATCGTGATAAAATGAAAGCAAGCAGCAGAACATGGCGGGTCACCTCAGGTATCTCTGCAGCAGCAGCCGCACGATCACAGCTTCAGCCTGCAGCCGAGACAGCGTGGTGGTCTGGATCATCTTCCTGCGCTTGGCTGGGCCTTTGCCCATCCACGCCTCCACCAGCTTCAGAGGCGTCAGCTTCTCATCCATGGACGCTGCCAGCTCCACGATCTGCACCACCTGCCTGGCATCCTGGGTAATGTCCACGGCGGTGGCGTCTGGAGGGGCAGAGGTCAGACGATTTAGAGGGGACGGCCCACACGTGCAAGCGCGGGTTTTCCTCTAAGCGAATCACATGTACACACGCCGACCTTTGGCGTGGCGGCAGGTATCACACATCTGGTTGCATCCTTCATCGTCCCACACCTCATCAAAATGAACAGCCATGAGAGAGCGCCGACACCTTCACACAGCAAACATGACACTCAATATCACACACCGATCCATGGCTGTCACTCTACCTTTACTAAAATAAATATACACACACACACACAACCTATGTACAAGCTGTTCAACAATCACAGTAAATACATTTCAGTGCATTACCTGCACAACCTGTTTACATTACAGGTTATTCATTTTGCCATTACTGTACACCTGTCTAACACATATTATATATTATGCAGTAAAACAGAATAAAATATAACTCCTGCACTAGTTTACGTCTTCGATTCTCCTCTTTACTTGCGTGTTTTTGTATAAGCATTGTTGGAGGGAGCCTGAGAACTAAGAAAGGCATTGCATTACTGCTTCACCGTAACTGTTGTGCCATATGACAATAAAGACCTTGAAACTCAATAGACAGTCAAGTCATGGTGTGTAGGCCATTACCGCACTGTGGGAAACACGGAGAACGTGTGTGTTTGCGCGCTACCTGTCCACATTCTGGCAGTAGTCGACCATCTGCAGCAGCTTCTGCTGACCGACGTTCTCCATCACCACCATGGTGCTGATCCTGAAGATATCGGAGAAGCCAAAGTAGACGATGCAGTCTGCTGGACGGTCGTCTCTACCTGCAGACACACAGGCAGAGGGATTGTAATGGAGCTTTCTTTGCTAAAATGCGAGAGCGCTATCACCTAGTATTCTGTCCTGACAGAAGTGGAACACGGGTCTACCTGCGCGCCCGCTCTCTTGGTAGTAGTTCTCGATGGACTTGCTGATGGTGTGGTGGATGACAAACCTGACGTCAGGCTTGTCGATGCCCATGCCAAACGCCACCGTGGCCACCACCACCTGGCAGGACGACACAATCACATACTGTGACATGGTCAAAAATGACACCAGTAGGTGGGAATTTGAAACTTATTTTTAAATAAAAGTTGTTTTACTCTGAAACCATTGGGCAATTAGTTTGTTTGTTCATTGAATCAATGCTGGTTCCAGCTTCTCCAGGGTGAGGATGTGCTGCTTTTCACCATTGGAAACTGAATCTCTTTGGGTTTTGGACTGCTCCACGGACAAAACACTAATTTCACTAAGGTGCAGCCCTATTTCTAGAGTGGTATCAGTTCTATATGGGGAATAAAATGTCAAAAGGTCAGATTCGGGTCATAATAAATTGCAACCAAACATGTCGTTACTGCGTTTGGACTGCTTAGCGATTCCTACACCTGAGCTAAAGGTTGCGGAACCATTCACTGGGATCAGAGGATGAAGACACCACCTTCCTTTATTGGGATCGTCCCCGTCACCGTAAAACAAAGAACAAAGCCAATCTGGGCCCAACGATCCGAGAAGCAGCCCCTCCAAAAAACACCAGTAGGCGTGTCACACCCAAACACCTGGATTTTGTTGGCGGCCCATTTGCGGTGGACGCGGGACTTGTCGTCAGGCTCCATGTTAGCGTGGTAGGGATAGGCCAGGATGTCGCGCTTCTGAAGTTCAGACGACACGGACTCTGCATCCTTCTGCGAGAACACATACACGATCCCTGTGGCACACACATCAGGAAGCATGGAGTATGGCTGCGCTGTGCGTCAATATACACACTTCACACAACACTTTATTTGAAGGTGGCTTCATTCAGACTGACATGACACCTGTCATGAACATGAAGGAGTCTTTATGAAGGTTTATTACTGTTGTTATTAAGTGCCATTCGGTCAATTATGTCACCTTTAATGCAAAGTTGAGATGTCTGTTATGACAACTTGACATTAATCAAGACAAAAATGTCTGTCATAAACACTAGCTTTGTGTTAACTTTACACTATACTGTCATATGTGCTTGGTTTTGACGGTGACTGTCATGGACCATTATAACTGTGTCATGATTAATTCACTTGACCTTAAGTAAAGTGGCACCATTTGAACTTATCATTTAAAGCTTTATATTTGCTCAGTCTCGTTCGCTGCAGTACCTGACTGGTCCTTGTATCTGGTCTTGATCAGAGAGGCGATGTCACTTATTGACGCGTCATTGTCAGAATCTTTACAACGAACCTGAGAAACAAGCAGACTGTTAGTGTCACTGTAAAGAACTTTCTAAATCGAGGTGTCAGACTGAGTTTAGTTTATTACGTTTGACAGCTGTGAAGTAGTATCCACAGAGAAAGAGTACTTCTAGATTACAGTATCTTTATGTAATAGGCTAAACACCAGTACGATCTTCCATACTTTGTAATGTTATTTTGAAAAGACCAGACAGGTGTTCTAGGAGGTGTGTGCAGAGCATGTGTGTGTGAGCGAGTGAGAGAGAGAGAGCGTAGTTGCCATGGTTACCACCTCGTAGTAGAGATTGGTTCGGTTGAAGGATGCGGACAGTGTGATTGGCTGTGGCACGCACAGGATCTTCTCACAGTCCTTGAGGACGCTGCTGGTTGCCGTGGCAGTGAGCCCGAGCACGGGGACTTGAGGGAACTGCCTCTTCAGGATGCCCAGCAGTTTATAATCTGCACAGGGACGGACGGATAGACGCACACACACACACACACAGTTTCAGATGAAGGGAGGTGGTCTTGGAAAAAGTATACTCCCACACTCCTCCGTCCAGGTGAGGGGGACCTCTCACCTGGTCTGAAGTCATGTCCCCACTGGCTGCAGCAGTGCACCTCGTCCACAGCGATACGACTCAGAAGGTTTGCTTTGTAGGCTTTCTCCAGACGAGACATGAGCAGCTTGCTCTTGGCGATCTTCTCTGGAGTCACGTACAACAGCTTGAAAGGGGCCTTTGGATCCATCATTCCAGCCATGACTGTCTTCACGTGCTCCTTAAAAAAAAAAAATTGGTTTAACAAAATGTTGAATCCTCTCAGGCATCCCCCCCCCCCCTTTGTTTCTGACACACACTGTGTGTCAGTGTTTCTAAGCAAAGTTAAATCAGCACATGTTGGAGCCAAGACCCACAGTCTGACGTAGGATACACGAGGATCAGCACTTAGGGCAGATAATGCTCACACTTTGTACAGATTGTTAGAAAAGATACATCTGGAAAGCAGGAAGTTGCTATGGAAGGTTGCTAAATACATATCATAAAAGTACAAAAACATTATCTCACTGACTCCCAGATAGTTCTGGTTTTACTTGGCCAAGCCCAATACAGTGGAATTTAGTTTATGGTTCTCAACGATGAAAAAAATATATTTGTAAAATAAAATAAAAATCAATATCAACATCTATTTCAACCAACAGTGTCCCTGCTGATTTAAATAATCCAGTCTTCAATGTCAACATTTGTATGAGCGTGCTCTGTGGAAACTGAGGTTCACGCAGTTTTGTCACTGAGAAGCGTAAGAAGACATCAGCAGACTGAAAGCTGAGCAGAAACATGAGCAGAACACGGCTGCCGGGCGTTACCTTGCTACTGAAGCGATTCAGCATGACTGCCGACACGTCGATGGACTTCAGGTACATGATCTGGTCCTCCATCAGGGACACCAGGGGAGTGACTACCAATGTAAAACCTGACACACACACACACACACACACACACACACACACACACACACACTATGCGATCACGGTGGTAAGCGTGTATGCGCGCACAGAACAAACAGAATTACATTATAAAGTGTAGAAGTGGTGTGTGAGCACAAGCTGTGTGAGAGTTTGGAGCCAACACTGTGTATGTGGGTCCCAGTGTACCCTGAGAGTAGACTGCAGGCAGCTGGTAGCAGAGGCTCTTCCCCCTTCCCGTGGGCATCACCAGGAACAGATCTCTGCCTGACAGGGTCAGGTTGATGGCCCTCAGCTGCAGCGGTCTGAACTTGGAGAGATGGAACGAGTCCTTCAGGTGCCGCTCCACTTCTTTGGACCATGGAAAATCTACCGAACATCAAGAGCTTAACACAGGCCAACACGCCCTGAACCTACTGACTCCCATTGTAGAGCCCCGTGTGTGTGTGTGTGTGTGTGTCTGTAAAGTACCTGTGCCATCATAGCGCTGCATCTCCTGCTTTCTTTTTACTGGATCAGCTCCAGGTGACTTCGAGGAGGAGGAAGAGGACGACGGCTGCGCGGCGCCACAGGCTTCCTCCAGCTGCTGCAGCAGTGCGTTCTTACGAGTCGCGAGCTCAGCCTGCTTCTGCAGGAGCTCTGCGATCTGCAGCTCCACCACCTCCAGCTCGGCCTCCACCGAGTCCAGCTCGGCTTGCACATCTGCGCGGGGGACGAAGACAAAAATAATAATTCCAAGCTGATGGGAATGTTGAGGTATGTGAATGCAGGTAACACAGTTGCCAAGCAATGTGAAACAGAGCCTATTTTCCTTTCCTGTTGGGAGTGTGTTCCTCCCTTCTGAAAAAGTTAGACAAAATGATGCTCAGAGTCACGAGCCACGATTTTCTGTGTGTTGTTCACTACAAATAAGAATGAATGAAAGCTCCACTGTGAGGACAGAGAATCTTGTGCGCAGGTTAAGACATTGCTCCATTAATCCGGTGACATCTCCCAGCCTACGTGATCAGTCCTTGGAAACGGACATCCTGAGGTCACCTGGCAACGGTATGCATACAAGACTGCTGTTTGAGGACAACTCCTGGGAGGAGGGGGGGGGGGGGGTCAGGTATGATCTCTCATGCCATTTATCCTCACAAAAACACAATCCCAAGTGTCAGTACCTCGCTAGAAGCAACAAGCAAAAAGAAAATGCCCTGAAGAAGAAGACGGGTCTGGAAAATGCACTGGCACAATCAAGTCTATTGATTTTAAAATATCAGAATTTTCTAAAAGCTGCATCATAATTGTAACATTCGCACTACCTGTGGTCCAAGGTACTAGACCTCAGTCATATAAGCTGTCATTTTTTAATATATCGGCCGATATCCGTGTTTAGTAGCGGCGATTATTTTTTGCGCCGGTGGAACGTGCTGCTGCCGCACGCGAAGGACCCCGAGCCAACGCATCTGGATTCAACAACAACCCTTCACTCAAACATGAGGGGTTTGCTGCTGTTATGTGCACTGAAAGAGATGTTTGATGCTGCGGAGTCGAGCGCACGAGAACCTTTAAGTTGGTATTCACAGTCGGTCACCTGAGGACTTTGTTTTATATAAACATGCAGAAAGTTAGAATGCACTATAGATGTTCTGTGTCATTTGTACCAAGCACAAATGTTGCTGGTTGCTCGTGTGTTTGCTGCACTATTCTTTATTTTTGATATATTTTATTTGATGTTTTTTATATTTTTTAATTTAATGGATTTTTATTTATAAAGTTGTATTTATTTTATTTAAATGTATATTTAAGTTTACATTTATGTTCCAACAAACTGGAAAAATTCTGCTTAACAAATACTCCAAAACTTAAGTAAAGGATTGACAGTTATCTTTTTTATATTACCCGTTTTATAAATGTAATACAGGGTCAGTTATAGATTTGTCTGCTTCACTTTGGATAAATATTTAATTTTAAGGTCGTGCAGTGCACAAAATTTTACATTCGAGAGATGGTTCGAGTCAGTGTTCAATAAATGAAGTTAAGTTTAGAAATGTTGTGCATCCACTTATTATTAGAAAAATTTGAGATATCAGCCCTAAAAATCGGCTGCACATATCGGCCGACCTCTAAAAATCGGCATCGGCGATAGAAAAACCTACATGGGTCGATCTCTACTAGGTACGGTCACGGTTCGTGGAGTGCAGCCGATGAGGACATCACCGGTCACCCTCCTACAGCAGACGATCAGCTGTCAGGGTTTGCCCAGACTTTGATTTGAGTACTCCGTGATAGCTTAACATTTTTAAAACTGCTTGCTCCAAATAGAATGGGTCTGTTTGTGCATCATGTTAGATTCTAGACGGTTACTGCCGCCGTCACACGCCTTCCTCTCCCTCCACATTACCAACTCCACTACTGTCAGAGAATTAGAAGAAAAAAAAAAAAAATCATGGTGGGATTTAGAATCGGAGAGTTTGAATGTGCCAATCTGCCCCACCAAGAAGAAGGGAAACATGTGACCTGCAGCGGTAACGTGTGGTGGAGTTATCCCGGCAGACTGTCAGGTCTCACACCTGCACAGGTACCAACCCTCTGAGGACCCCCACCTCTGCAGCTAATGAGCCCTTTTAGAGCTGATGCGGAGTGCGCTCTTTCACGGGTCCCCGTGAAACCCACCTCCTCTCTCACGCACAGACACAACTGCAGGGTTACAGACAGAGGGCCCCTGTGGCTCTCCACGTGTTCGCGCGGGTTTAGTCTGGAATGAGGTTCTGCTCATTCGTCCGTGCACGTAAATGGACGCACAGGGGTTCGGCGACTAAATATCTCAACCGTTTTGATTCTTTGGCGCGGAAGGAACAGACCTACCGTCGGTTCCGCCGCCACCGGCCATTGTTTCTCGCACGGACTTGCTCAGAAAGGAGCCAACCTTCGGACTGTCAGAGGTGTTGACACGATTCTCTGCAAGACAGAAAAAAGACACTTTTAGCAAATGCAGGTTCTAAGTACCGTTACCTTTTAGCCTTTAATTCCCCATTTGAGAAAAATAAAAAAGACTGCTTCCCAGAATGCAAAAAAACAAAAGAAACCCAAAAAAACCTGGGCTACTTCTGACTCTACATTTATCTGACTGCCCTTGTATTACTGTTACTTATAAAAGTTAGTACAATTTTGTTGAGTGTTTTAACTTCACTAGTTTGATTTTAAATCTAAAGTGTTTTAGTAATTAACGTTAACTAACCTATCCAAATGTGTATGCAGTGAACATTAGTGTTCTAATTTCCAACCACTGCGGGTTCACCTAAAGGCGACCGCACAACAGGGAACGAACCTACCTGAGGCTTCCTCTAACTGACTTATCCAATATTAGGCCTAAATGCGGTTACAACGCAGCGTCTGTCCCTTTGACATGGAGCCACACAGCTGGCCGCAGTTAACGTGTCTCAACGTAAGGTTGGACTCCTCACTCCGGTCTCCTCACACACGGGGAGCAGCAGCAGGTTACCGTTAGCTGTTAGCTTGTTCAATGGCTACTGTTGAAGCGGTCTCGCGCGCCGCGCGCGAGCCACGGCCGTATCCGAACGCTAACTAACGTTGGATAAAAAAGAGCCGCCCACGCTGCCGCGGGCTAAATGAGCGACACTGGGGCGAGACTTTGAAAGAGCATAAAACACACGGTGACGGACCATCCTGCGGCTGCGTCCAGCCCGTCTCTCGTTGCTGAATCCACTTCACGGTTGCCCCGCCGACAGGCAAACACCCGGCGGAGGCGGGGGGGTCAAAAAGCTGCTGCTGCTGCTGCTGCTGCTGCTTCTTCTTCTTCTTCTCTTGTTTAATGGCGGATTGCAAACAACTTTAAGGTGCATGCCGCCACCTACTGTACAGGAGGGTGTAACATCATGTTATTTTATAACGTCATAATTAAAAAAAAAATTCTCATATTGTGTTCATCAACCCTGTGTCTTTAACGGATGCAAATGTTGCCTTCCTGGTGGTTCTTATCCCCTCTCCCTCTCCTTCTGTTGCCAGTACCCCCATCATATCCCACCCCCTCCCTCCCTCATGAACCCTGTCTTTCCACATCGTATAATGCACATTGCAAAACGACATGCTTCAACATTTTCTTTAGTCCCACAAATCTCACAGCTTCCATTATTCCTTTTCCCAATTTAAAACAAGGTGCCGTTTAATCCTGTGTGGTCCACTCTCCGTCTTGTCAATAGCATTTCAAAGAATGCTTAATTGTAGTCCGTTTTACTAGGGGATACTGTAATGTCCGTGTGATTCGGTTTCGTGGCTTCCTCTGCACACTTGTCAGCTATTTAATTTCCTTTGATTCCTATATGTGCTGTGTCAGATCCCGGTAAACCACCGTGCAGGAGGTAGCCTACTGGACCAGTACTCCATTTAAAGGGTCCGATCCTTAGACTCTCAGAGCATTACCCTAAAGCATTGGCTAAGGCCTGTTTAAGCTGGTGGCGAGGAGACACGTCTAGCTTCTAACTGCCTACTTCCGAGCGTCTACCCTGCTTCCTCTGATCCAGCAACCGACCCAATAGTTCGTTTGCGTCAGTTACCAATACCAGCAGCTCTCCTCTAAATTATGTGGGCTCTTGTTCTGGTGCTAGGATGGGTTTTAGTGGCTCTGGTGAGCCCCAAGGGACTGTTAATTTCATTGGTTAGAGTAACCTGTAAGAACCTTTTAAGATGTTATGCACACAACAACCTAACTATTTATCACCGTCGATGAACTAATGAATCAAATGCCCACAATTTGGACTTTAACTATAGTTCCATTATTTATTGCAATAAGCTTTAGAAGGGGCAACCATGCTTCTCCCTATTAATCTGTGCTTTCCTTAGTTCATGTTCTAAACATAAAGCAGGGTCCGTGGGATTTCGGCCTCCTCTGAATCCACTCGGATATTTTGATGCATAGCCTTTGATTTCTATATAAAATGTTAATCTTACATTTATAACTCTCTGCATTATGTTGGATACATTGGAGGCTAAAGCAGTAGGCCTTTGAACTCCCTGGGTTTGTGCAGTCTTTACGTATCGGAACTACAACAGCTTCTTTCCAGACTTGTGGCAATTTTCCCTTCTCCCAAACCTTAGATTATAAAGTTCCAGTAAAACGTTCTCAGATGATTCACTAAGAGGATTTATCATAGTGTAACATATCTGATCTTTTCCTGGTGTTGACGTTTTCTTTTCCCTGAGAGCACGATCCAGTCCTGCCTTTGGGAATGGTATACTGTCACAGCGGTTGTCAATTAAGACTGGATATCCATACATACATTTTAAAAGCTTTATTTCGTGATTTGTATTACATTTTAACATTCATGACAAAAAGCTGCATTCAAGTTGGGCATCGCTTTCCTTCTTCTTCTTCTTCTTCTTCTTCTTCTTCTTCTTCTTCGTTGATTTTACTGGCGGGCTACAAACCAACATTAAGGGTGTATGCCGCCACCTACTGCATCGGAGTGTGTAACATCATGACTTGATGACTGAAAAATGTCATTATAATGTCATTATTGCAAGTTTCCTGCCAAGATGCCACTATCCCCTCATGAGTTAGTGATTTTGCTTCTGATCTCCCAACACAAATTTAGAAAATGTCATTACCATTTTTGTTTCATTCATTTTTTAGCCAGTTTGTCTGTAATCTAATTTCCCTATATTCCAACATGTGCTGGTATCCAGCAGAAATGAACATCTCTTCCTAGCTGCTTAAGATGTCATAAGATCATGTAAACCTTTATTAAAAGATCCTCCCGCACTGTTTTATTATCGACTTTTTATTTCAGACTCATGGCCCATTCATAAAACACAGAGACATAGCATGCAACATACATTTAAAAAGAGAAATAAAAAACATATACAATTAGATAAAAAAAAAAACATTAAAAAAAACCCCAAAAAACAAAAAAAGAACTACAATATAGGATTTCTATAAAAGACACTTATACCAGTACTTCCATAGTGATGATTGGGATGGTAAGGCGCTAAACCCCGGAATCAACAAGCCGCAAAACACTGCTGTTCTGGGAGTCATTCAGGCGACAGATGAATTTGTAGATGAGCCTCCTCGACAGCGCCTGAAAGGTATCGACCTCTGCGTTACAAAACAGGTCACTTGCACTAGAGCACCTGGGTGTATTGAGCAGTGTCCTCATACAGTCATTATAAGCAACCTTAAGCTCCTGCAATCTTGCCTTTTTAAACTTAGTCCACAAAGAAGAAGTATACATCGGAGAGCAATATGCTTTAAACAGGCTAATTTTAACGTCATCCGTGCACATGTGGAATTTGCTTACCAGCAGGTTCGCTTGGGCACATAAAATGCGCCGCTGCCTGTATATATCCTCCTCATCGGGCAACTGATCAGTAATGAAATGACCCAGATATTTAATTTTATTACAGACACTCATCAGTTGTCCTGACAGATAAAAGCCTGGAAAACAAAGATCTTTGACACACTTTTGGCCTACACATCAATACAGCCCTCTTTTTGGCGTTACACAACACGTCGTGTTTCACCCCATATTCAGAGCAGATGTTCTGTAGCTGCTGAAAACCAGCACGGTGCATGTAATTCCACGTGTCTGACTTGGATTTTTCATGGCTACCACAAGACTACATACCAAGGAAAGAAGGCTGGAAAAGGGCCTCGGGGCAACGGAACCCCTCATTTCCGATGGTGAGAGAGAAAAGATGGCCAAATCGTCAGCATACATAAAATGATTAACCACGGTGTTTCCAATCATACAGCCTGTTTTACAACTTGATAATTGGTTGGATAACTCATCCATGTAATTCATGTTATTACTTTGTAATTTAGTCTATTTATTTATAGACAAATACATTCATTTGTCCCTTTTTTTTTTTTT
>CM022484.1:1095211-1128021 GCA_011952105.1 Coreoperca whiteheadi
GAAAGACACTATTCCCCCAATTCAGGCTGTCTACAAAGTTAGACCAATAGGCAACAACATTGGGTTTGCTGGTGTCACCGCTCTGGAATAAAGAGCGAATATTACGACTTCGCAGCGCTCCGCAGAACGCTGGTGAACGGTTGCCGCGTTGAACGCGACGCGGCGCCGAGCCGGGCCGGAAGATGACGTCGGGAAGAAGGAGTGTTTCCGGAAGACGTGGCTGTTGCTGCAGTGGCAGCTGTCATCCGAACTGCTCTCAGAAGAGTGCTAGCGGCGCTGCCACAGCATTTTCACCCTTTTCGCTTCGCCCGTTTATTCGGCGGCAAGATGATTTCGCTAACGGACTCCCAAAGTAAGAGCCTCTGTGTTTGTTCTTCTCGGTCGGCCGCCGCCCTCTCCGGCGTCCTCACACCGGCTCCATCCGAGCCGCAGCAGCTGGCTAACCAACGTTAGCACAATAGCGTTGAGTGTTAGGAAATTGCGCTGTATTTGGTCTCTTATGCCGGCCCGTAAACGGTGGCCCAGACAGCAGACAGCCAACCCTTGTTCGGGAGCACAATGTCCCGTTTTCGGTTGTAATTCCGTATCTCAAAAGCTTCAGTTAGCTCAAAAGTTAGCTTCCAAAAGTTAGGCTCCCGTGGCAGGACTGTCCTCCGCGTCACTGCGGTGCATGTCAGAGGTGTACGCGTTTGGTTGCTGACGTATTTCTTGCCATGTATTCGTCTTGTGAGCAAACATGGCTGTAAATTGTAAATGCCGAACGCATTCAGATATTCCTGTCCCTGAACTTGTCAAATCCTCACCCAGGGGAGAGCACTAGCTTGTGTCCTGAAGCACCCGGTGGCATCCCCCCCTCTGTCGACACGTTCAGGCTAGGGCTGGGCGACATTGACCAAAATTCATATCTCGGTATGTTGGGACGAATGGCGATATACGATATATATCGCGATATTTTCTACAAAGCGGAATAAATGCATTCGCAGTCAAACCCTCATGTGAGATGTCACAATCAGCCTTTATTAGGGTTTTCCTCCCCTTTAAAGAGCTTTGTTTTGGGACGGAAAACCCTTCAGGTAGCTTGGTCTTCGTGGCTGAGGTTGTTGCAGGTGAAGCACGAAGTTCTAAACGCTCGTCGTACTGCTCTTTATGGTGACGGAAGACGGAGATTTGACGTGCTTCCACTTTTTGACACGACCGTCTTACGGCATGCTTTATGGGTGGCTCGGTTTTGCTGCTCATCGGGTCTTTTAAATCCAAACCATCTCCAAATAACTGAACCACTGTTGTTCTTTTTACTAACCAGACCGTCTTCCGCAGTGTGGACCCGGCGCTGTGTTTCCCTCCGGTTCGCCCGCGCAATGTGAAAAATGCATGGGGGAGGGTCGCATCAAAGCATATCGATATGGACGGGTATTGTCTCATCCCGTATCCCGTTGAAAAAAATAATATCGATATACTGCCAAAACTCGGTATACCGCCCAGCCCTAGTTCAGTCTGACCTGGCCACCCACAGCAGCGCACATCCCACATTTTATCATAAGAGCCAAGTGATGAACTCAGATGGACTAATTTAACCCTTTTGTGGTACGTGTGTGTGTGTGTGTGTGTGTGTGTGTGTGTGTGTGTGTGTGTCCTGTAGAGATTGGAATGGGACTGACAGGCTTTGGCGTGTTTTTCCTCTTCTTCGGGATGATCCTGTTCTTTGACAAAGCACTCCTGGCTATTGGAAACGTGAGTGTCTCTGCCTCATTGAACTAACGCTATCGCTGATGACGAGGGAACACACAGGTGCGGCTTACCTTCCTCCATATGAGCTGCAATGCTGACAGAATAGTCTCTCAGTCGCCCGTGTCCCGTGTTCTACAGTTGTGTGTAATGCATTGTTAACACATCTAACCCTGAGTAGGAGCGTGGAGCACACGCGCCCCCCCGTATGACAAATGATGAGCACTTCCAGGTCTCGCCTGGTTGACGCGGCCAATGAAGTCAGTTCAAGACAGACTCCGCACACTTGTTGTCCAATAATGGCGACTTTCTGTTAAAGATCGAAGTCTCCAAGCCCAAACTGAGAGAACCCATAGTCGTAGTAGTTTTTCACTTTTGTTCTGCTGCTAAGAAATATAATATGTATTATATAATAATAATAATAATAGTATAATAAAATGCTAGTTTCACAACTTGCCAAACATTCAAATTTTTTCCCTACATCTGGGGCATACCAAGAAAGATATGATATTTTTAATGTCCTATTTCCTATTATTGTGTCTTTATATACGATTTGGTTTTATCTGTTGAGGCTTCGAAATGTCCGTCACGGAGTCTTTTACCACAGAAATCCGATAAAGGAGAATAGAATTAGGTTTTGGTCAGCACTGGAAAAAGTCTACAGACTAATCTACATACTTTGCTGTGTATGTAAGGGGAAAACATTTTTTTTTTGAGTGATTTGGATGGTGTACTTCTCTCATTTGCACTTTCTCACTCATTCTCTCAGGTGCTTGGCTACGCAACTGTCATTTCAACGTCCAAATCATTAAATGAAATGGGTGTCACTAGACCAAATATTGATACTAGCACCTACCAGTGCTTTCTTGCAGCGTGCTGGACACCAAGTGTTGCAGAAAAGGGACTAAAACCACAATAGACTCTACAGTCAAGATATATATGAAATGGTGTCTGCGTTTCTAAATGACCAGCAATTGGACCACTCTCTTATGTTGGACCACCCCCCTTTTTCCCGCTGTAGATCCTTTTTGTTGCTGGACTCGCCTTCGTCATCGGGTTGGAGAGGACCTTCCGCTTCTTCTTCCAGAAGCACAAGATTAAGGCCACCAGTTTCTTCCTGGGAGGTGTGTTTGTGGTGCTCATCGGCTGGCCCATCATCGGCGTTGTGCTGGAGATCTACGGCTTTTTCCTCTTGTTCAGGTGAGACGAAGCGCCAGCTGCACTAGCTGAGAAATGGACTCAGCACGCGGACGAGTCCAGGTGCGTCCGAAGGTCCCGCGACATGGTGAAATGTGAGATTCAGGATGTTAGTGGGACGTAACGTTAGGAAGGACTTGGGTTTGAGAGATGGGATTAAAACTGGGTCCCAGTTTAGGGGCTGAGTCAAATCCATTATAACAGGCCAACAAGACTTGTTCCCTCTGTAGTCCGTTATTTCGTGAAGCCTTCAAGTCATCTTTGTCAGCTTGTCAATGTTGGCATAAATCATGTGACCTCATATTTACCACGTATTTGCATTCAGGTGGTCATCGGCCACTTAAAGGGACAGTTCTCCCTAAAATCAAAACTACATACTTACCTGTAGAGCTCTTTATCCATCTAGACTGTTTAGGTGTGAGTTGCCGAGTTTTGGAGATATCGGCCGTTGACATGTGTGCCTTTTTTTGACTATATGGCGCTCGGCTTGTGGTGCTCAAAGCCCAAAATCTATATTTGAAAAACTCAACAGCAGCGTCTCTTTCCAGAAACCATGACCCACCCTCCCCTCCCCTCCCCTCCCCTCCCCTCCCACAGAAGCTAATCACTGTCAGGCCAATTGAAGTGGCTGTCGACGCCATGTGTCCTGGACATTGCACGGTGGTCGTCTTCACCCTCCGCTGGCCCACAGTGGGGTTGGCAGTGACCTATGTGCCACGTTCTCGTTATGTGTAGCAGTTAAGCATGTAAACTCCTGTGCTTGCAGTGTGTTCTTGCGATTTCTAATTTTACAAGATGGCAGAGGAGTATTCGTGGGGCTAGACCACCAAATATGGGTGCAAGTTCAGTCAAGCCTTCAGGCCTGCGTAAGCCGCATCTTTCACAAGAACCAGTCCCTAAATGTAGACGCAGCCAGAGACGTGATTGAGGAGGGTTTGGTTAAATGACTCTGGAAGTCGTGAACCATACAGCAATGAAGCACTGCTAGCGTGGCTTACGACTTGAAGTCACATTTGCCATACAGCTTATTGCAACAACTATCAAGTAGAACAGAACTCAAGGATAACGACACAGAAGGCATTTTTATTTGATGAGACCGTCATAATGTTGGCAACGAATACTTTATGTTTGTACATGCTTAGATGTTTCTTGTCTCTTTCTGTTCTGTGCAGTTACCTCTATTAGGACCCCGATGAACCTAATTCTCTCCCTGTCTTTGTCTCTTCCCCTCCCTCCCTCTCATCACATCCAGGGGTTTCTTCCCAGTTGTCGTAGGCTTCATCAGAAGAATACCTGTCCTCGGCTCGATCTTAAACCTGCCCTTCATCAGTGCAGTAAGTATTAACACCCAGCGCGCAGCATGGACATTTACACACAGCATGGCTCGTTTTCATGTTTATTACTCACCCTCTTCCAACACCATAACCACAACAGATTAACCAAACTGCCCAGATCAGACGACAGCTGGTTTCAGAAAACAGTGCTTTCAGTTTGCCTGGCTTAGTAATCCACTCGGGGGCCTCAGATCTCAGTATAAATGGCAAGAATGTTCGGGAATGTCAACAACAAAAAGGCACTTTTGTAAATGAAATGCTGTCAAGGTGTGTTCACACAGCACGCCAATGGCGCAAATAAATCGCGCTATTCGCATTAAGTTGGACGCTTGAACATTTTGAGTTTCCTCGCTTCATTTGCGCGTGAAATTCGCTCCATTTGTGTGTACATTTCTACACACCAGACGCAAAATGTCAATTCACGTCTTTGCATTTACTTAACAGGTAAATCACTCGCGATTCGCGTTCGCTGTGAACACACCGTAAGGGTTTCAGCTCCAGGCATTAAGACGTATGAGGTCTCCAATGGGATCGATCAGTCACTGTTAAATCTAGAACTACAGGGTAGCAGATGCATAGTTGGCTTTGTGGCTAATGAACCTGCTCCGACCATGCTGTTGTGTGGGAAGCTTTGCTTTGAGGTGAATGTCTCTCTGTCTTTGTGTTTTATTAAAGCCTTCGTAAGGCTCTGAGGACAATCAGCAGTTGTGGTCAGTCACTGCCGATTTTCCCGTGCATGCCGCCATATTTAACACGCTTTACAATATTCAGGAAACAAGTGTCTCATGGTCGAAGGGAAAGCATCCATTTTTTGTTTAGGGAGCTGGTAATCCTCTTTTAAAATATATATTTTTTTAACCTGTAGAATCGAACATTTTTGAACGATACGTCAAAACCTACTATAATGAATTATTCTGGTCTTTAAATGATGAACTGTTACGTTGTTCTTCAGAATTATAACAGAGAGTTTTGCAGAGATTTTCAGCTTGTGCACAAATATGCACATTTAAAATTATATAGTGTATAAATCATTTACAAATGATAATAAAACATCCAAAAATGACTAGGAGTAATTGTGTTTGTCCTGCGGTGTGTCTGCTTTAAGTCACGCATGCTTTCTGTTATAAACGTGCTTCAGGATAGTGGGGAAACTGTGTTGTCCAGGCACCGGTTTAATTCACACTAACACTTTGCATCTCGTTGAAAGCTTGCGGTGTCCGTGTGTCTGGTCATGCTTTATACGTGAGAGAAGTAGGGGGGGGAAAAAAACCCAGATGACACTTAATGTAGTTTCTTTCTTTTCTTTCAGTATGTGGACAAAGTGGGCGAGAGCAACACCATGGTATAACAGTGGCTTTTTGTGCCCAGAGAAGGCTGTTTGAGTGCAGCAGGTTTTCGAAAGCAACAAAATGTCCCACTGGGCTGATTTGAAGCAGCAAAGTTTATACGTTCAGATTCCTCCCCCCTCCAGCAGGAAAAGACTGCTTTCTGTCTGTAATGCGGTCGGCGCTACCAATCAAAGGGTCATCAGAGCGTCGCACCACCAGTCTGTTACTAAAGGGTGGAGTTAACTAAGGTCACTACAACAAATATTTCAAATGCTATTGATCCCTTTACCATTGAGTGCATCTGGCATGAAAATGGCGGATGGAAGACTCCCCCCAAAGCGCCATCGACTCTGTCTACGTGACTTTCTTACTCTGTGGAACGAACAGACAAAACTACCGACCCTCCACAAGGATGAGAAGTGGACCGACAGCTTGCCATGTTGTCGCATTTCTGTGCCTGAGCTTTAACTTTATTTGGACAAAAGCTTTTGAGTCCAGCATTTTGTCTCTCTGCAGTTATTCTGTGACACTTTGTTTCTTTTTTTGTCTTACGGCTATTTGAATACCAACTGTGGCTATTGTAATATTTTCCTTTTTTTGTTACATGTCATTTCTGTTTACAGTTGGCTAATGGATACTTCAGTATAAAACGATTTTAAACGATCAGTGCTTCACTTCTAGTATTTGAAACTGTGAACTGTGGCTTGGTGGCAGAGCGGGTCGTCTACCAATCGGAAGGTTGCCGGTTCGATCCCGGCTTCCTCCATCCATGTGTCGAAGTATCCTTGAGCAAGATACTGAACCCCAAATTGCTCCCGAAGCTGGGTCTTCAGTGTGTGAGTGTGTGTGAATGATTAGTTTAATTTGTACTGATGCGCAGTCAGCTCCTGCCATCAGTGTATGAATGTGTGTGTCTGGGTAAATGTGATCTGTAGTGCTTTGAGTAGTCGGACGACTAGAAAGGCGCTATACAAGTACAGTCCATTTACATTTACAAACTATTATTACTACTACTATAAAGGCCACACCAGCAAGTGGCAACACCTAATTCACGATGACGCATGGATGGTGAACTTCGTCCAGGTAGTGCTTGAATAATTTCCTTGAAGCTTGGTAGTGGCTACTTTCAAGGGTAGCTAGCAAACCACTGTAGCTGGTGAGATAACCGCCAACCCGCTAGCTGGCCGGGAACATGCTGGCGCTAGTCGGTCACAAAATAGCTCTCCAAGATGGCTTGTTTGCTAACTGTCAGTAGCAAGCTAGGTAGCTCAGTCGTCAACCGGAAAATTCTGTGGGTTCACAGAGTTTATTCAAGCAACCGATTCGCCCCGTCGTCTCCCGCCTCATAACTGTCAACACACTAGGTCTCTTTTTCGTAGCGCAGTTTAAAAGTTGGCCAAAGTTCAACTCTAATGTGCAAGATTCAGGCGGATTTACTTCGCCCCTGCGAGCAGATCGGCAGATAGCAGCGATTCAATTGAAATGAGTTGATTTCTCTCAAACTGTAGATGTTTTAAATGATTGTGACCCTTTTGTTTTTCAAAGCATATCATTTTTGGGCTCCAAGCAGCTTTTGGTGTCACTTTATTTTAGTACCCTACTAGCAGAGATTCAAATTTGCTGCCAATCTGTCACAAGAAAAAATTTTTATTGGCTAAGTTAGCATACTTCATGGAAATTTGCAACCTTTTTGCTGCAAGAAAAGGTTTCCCACAAAAGCACTTGAACATAACTGGGAACATTTTTCAAAACTTAATGGCTATGGTTTAATTACCTGCAAGTTGATTTTCATAGCCTTCTGAAAAGAACTGAAACAGGGTGGCTGCGTGAAAGGTAGAAAAATCGAAATATTGATGGTTTGCTTTGGAAAATGATCACCAATATAAAGTGATCGGCCAGTTTCAAGATATTTCAACTTGGGTCTTATTAAAGCCAAAACTAAGAAAACAGTTTGTAATAAACGTATCCTATAATGGAGTAAAACATGTAAAACACTTGTATGGTCCTTTTTAAAGGTCCAGTGTGTAACATTTAGGAGGAGCTGTTGGCAGAAATGGAATATAATATTTTTAAGTGCGTTTTTCTCCTTGTAGTTTCTCCTACACGCTTGGACGGGGAGGGTGAGGCGAGCGGTAATCAAATGGTTGCAATCTGCAACTTCAACTCTAGAAGTCACTAAATCCCACACATTGGCCCGTTTTTAAAAGCAGAAAAATCTCACTCAAGATAAGAACTCTGATAAGATATTTCAGTGGTTTAGAGCAGTCAACAAAGTTTTTTTTCTCCAAATAAACGAATGAACTTTTTAAACCTGAGAACTTGCATTCTACCCTGCGACACTATCAAACTGTAAAATACAAAGCAGCTGCAGCTTTACATACTTGTGGACCCACAGCCCTTTTCTATCTAAATGAGCAGCAGTTTTATCAGATCGTACCCCCTGGAGTATCCCTCTAGGAGATGGAGTCCTCATCTTGTTCATTCGTACATCCAGTGTCCTTAAACTCACTGTCGGGCTTTTAACTTTTCAAATTCTCGTGTTGTCTTTGTTTTGGCATTTTTTTGAGAGAGAAAGAATTCATCATGGCAGACAGCCACCACAACCCAGGCTACACAATCACGGGGAAGACTGCTGACTTGACAGTAGTCCAAAAGACGACCATCGACACCTCGCGCAAGGAAGGCAAGACACAAAAGGTCATTGCAAAAGAGGCTGGCTGTTCACAGAGGTCTTTGTCCAAGCACAATAATAGAGAGGCAAAGGGAAGCAAAAGATGTGGTAGAAAAAAAAAGTGTTCAAGCAATAGGGATAACCACACCCTGGAGAGGATTGTGATACAAAACCCATTCAAAAATGTGGGGGAGATTCACAAAGAGTGGACTGCAGCGGGAGTCACTGCTTCAAGAACCACTACGCACAGACATACGCAAGACGTGGGTTTCAGCTGTCGCATTCCTTGTGTCGAGCCACTCTGGAACAACAGACAGCGTCGGAAGCGTCTCGTCTGGGCTAAAGACAAAAAGGACTGGACTGCTGCTGAGTGGTCCAAAGTTATGTTCTCTGATGAAAGTAAATTTTGCATTTTCTTTGGAAATTTAGGGTCTTAGAGTCAGGAGGAAGAGAGGAGAGGCACACAATCCTTGAGTTGCTTGAGGTCCAGTGTACAGTTCCACAGTCAGTGATGGTTTGGGGTTCCATGTCATCTGCTGGTGTTGGTCCACGTTGTTTTCTGAGGTCCAAGGTCAACACAGCCGTTTACCAGGAAGTTTTAGGGCACTTCGTGCTTCCTGCTGACGACCAACTTTATGGAGATGCAGATTTAATTTTCCAACTTGAAAAAACAAAAAAACCAGTACCTGGTTTAAGGACCATGGTATCCCTGTTCTTAATGGGCCAGCAAACTCGCCTGACCTAAACCCCATCGAAAATCAATGGGGTATTGTGAAGAAGAAGATGTGACATGCCAGACCCAACAATGCAGAAGAGCTGAAGGCCACTATCAGAGCAACCTGGGCTCTCATAACACCTGAGCAGGGCCACAGACTGATCGACTCTATGCCACGCCGCATTGCTGCAGTAATTCAGGCAAAAGGAGCCCCAACTAAGTATTATATGCTGTACATGCTCATACGTTTCATGTTCATACGTTTCAGTTGGCAAAGATTTCTAAAAATCCTTTCTTTGTATTGGTCTTAAGTAATATTCAAATTTTCTGAGATTTCTGGGTTTTTCCTTAGTTGGCAGTTCTAATCATCGAAATAAACATCTGAAATATGTCAGTCTGTGTGTAATGAATGAATATAATATACGAGTTTCACTTTTCGAATGGAATTAGTGAAATAAATCAACTTTTTGATGATATTCTAATTATATGACCAGCACCTGTACATTTGCAGTCCCCTCAAACTAACTCCACCCACAGCCATTAAGGTCTAAACTGCTGGCCACAAAAGTGTGTACACCCCTAAATGAAAATGTCCAAATTGGGCCCAATTAGCCATTTTCGCTCCCCTGTGTCATGTGACTTGTTAGTGTTACAAGGTCTCAGGTGTCAATGGGGAGCAGATGTGTTTAAATTCGGTGTTCTCTCTCTAACTCTCTCGTACTGGTCACTGGAAATTCAACATGGCACCGCATGGAAAAAGAACTCTGAAAAGAGGATCTGAAAAAAACATTGTTGCTCTACATAAAGATGGACGAAGACCCAGAAACTGAGCTGCAGCACGGTGGCCAAGACCATACAGCGGTTTAACAGGACAGGTTCCACTCAGAACAGTCCTCGCCATGGTCAACCAAAGAAGTGGAGTGCACGTGCTCGCCGTCATATCCAGAGGCTGTCTTTGGGAAATAGATGTATGAGTGCTGCCAGCATTGCCGCAGATGTTGAAGGGGTGGGGGGGTCAGCCTGTCAGTGCACAGACCACCATTCAAAAAGGGAAACTCGTATATTATATTCAGACCACATGCCGCACACTGCATCAAATTGCTGTGCATGGCTGTCGCCCCAGAAGGAAGCCTCTTCTAAAGATGATGCACAAGAAAGCCCGCCTGCTGAAGACAAGCAGACTAAGGAGATGGATTACTGGAACCATGTCCTTTGGTCTGATGAGACCAAGATAAACTTATTTGGTTCAGATGTTGTCAAGCATGTGTGGCGGCAACCAGGTGAGGCGTACAAAGACAAAGATACAGATGACTGAGAAGAAAAGCTCAGTAAATGTAAGCGTAGAAACATACTGAATGCAGAGCAGGGCTCGCTGAGTATTTCGAAGAGAATGAAAATGATGTAAACCATCAGCGCCGTCAGTAAAACACAATGATGTCTTCTGGGAAAATGCTGTCCGTGCCTCCAGTAGAGTTCCACCAACTTGGAGAATTCACACTGAGGTAATTTATGTATCATTAAGCAAACCCAAAGTTGTACAAGGAAATGAAAGCTCGTAGTCCCTTCATGGTACACACATAGAACCTAACAGATGTATACAAGGGCAGTGGCGTTGGGGCAATGTTGGTTTTTCCTTTCGTTTGTCACTCGTCTGTATCACAACCAGCCAGTTGCTACTTGGTATTAATATTGAGCTACGCCACAGGATCAATTCTCATGTTTCTGGTGACCCCTGACCTTTTTTTTAATTTTCAAGCACCGCTATCAGGTCCAACTTCCCAGATGAAAACAAGCCTCAAATTGGCATTACAATTTACTGGACATATTCTTCACATGAATTTTTGCAATTTGCTATGAATATCCGTCGTCCCCAGAGGATCTAAATAGTAGATTTTGGCAATCTTGAGCCCTTTTTCTTCTAGTGCCAGTCTTGTGCTGCATCCACGTCACATGGGATGGATGGTAGAGGTATTTAGGGCTCGAGAGCGCCCATTAACAATTTAGTAGGACATCCATCCAACGTAGGTTTAAGTGCCTTTTCAGAGTCGATGAGGCCTCTATTATTTTGTTTGCCTTTTCAGGAAGTTCCCGCATGATTCAGCGCCAAGAAGCGAAGACTTCCATCGGCGCTTTCAGAAAGTGTTCCAAATTGTAAAAAATGACTTGGATGTTGATTGGGTTGGATGGACCTGACTGATGGTTAAAGTGCTGTTTTAAAAAGCCCTCTCCATGTTGCCAGGGACGAAATTCATAGTAAGTCATAGTTGTTGTTTCGGGTTTGTTTGTGTGATCTAAAGCCTTCAAATATAATGAAAGAAATATCAGAATCTGCCTTCAAAAACCCATTAGGTTTCATTTGCGTTGCAGCGGTGGGGGGGCTTGGAATCCTGACCTCCCTATTTCTAAAAAATCCTGGTTAGTGTCCGGTCGCCTGGCAGTTAATGATATTACTGTAGTTCCATTCATTATTGGAAATGTGGCCTCATGATTCATAACATGCAGCTCTCCATGTTCTGCTCCGGTGAGCAATGTGCAAACATATCAATATTCCCACAGAGGGGGAAATATTACGGGCCTGCAGCTCCAATATCAGTCATTTTGAAAAACTACACGGGAGAGATGAAAGTGCTTGTGGCGGCGGTTTTAATTCAGAAATATTTACAGTATACTACAGCTCTCAATGAAAGGAGCAGGGCTGATCGATGGCTCCTTCATTCACGCCTAACCGCCCCCGTTTCATCAAATTGGCGTGACCTATCTGCTGCTGGCGTCACGGAGGAGCGCGGAGCACCGAAGGGCCCCTCCCGCCCCAAAGGATATAAATAGGGGGAGAGCGAGCCATTACCTTCAAGCCTTTACTCCCCCTCTCTCATCCTCTCTGCTGGACGCCAGGCTCACAGGATCTCGGGCACCATGAAAGTAAGTGCAATGCGCGGAAAGTTTGGCTTTAAGTCAGTGGGGGAGCGATTCTTTCCTTTTCCAGCTTAGTTACACCTCTTTATAGAGGGGGTAGCCAGACAATTTGGCAACAAGAAAAACCGTGAACCCTTTTCTCCTTGACTGCATTAAAGAAAAATAAGAACTTTTTAGAATTCTGCAATTCTCAAGTGTAGCCCAATATTTTCTGGCATTTTACGCGTCATCTAACTGCTGATGAAAACGTGTTTTTGAACATACAGGTTTGTATCTACAGATATATCCATCGCATACTGTTTTGCACTTAAGTTTCAATGCTGTGAATGACTTTTAGGCTTGGCGAAATGAGTCCCACTGCGCGTAAACATGCGCGTAATTACGCACCGAAACTCACACGTCAGATCATGTCGTTCTCTGAGACCAATGTTGCTGTGTTAGAAAATTGGCAATAAAATCGTTTGTTCCTATTTACCTTCGTCTCCCACAGGGTTTGAGGACCATCACATTAACTTATGTACTCACCCTTTTACTACTGGCGTCGTTTATCTCACAGTCGTGGAGTGCACCGAAGGTAAGCCTGCTTCATGTCTCTTTATTAAAACTTTTAGTGAAGCGTTTCACTCGCTCAAAATCTGAAAACGACTGATATTTAGCTAACAGGGCAGGATTACAAAGCAGAAAAACCAAATCACTCTCCTTGCTTCTTCATTAAAGGGCTCTTTCCAACGGAGAAACTGGACCCCGCAGGCTATGCTGTACCTCAAGGGCACTCGTATGTATTAACCTACTGATCCGAAGCCTGTATGGAGAGCCAAAGTGTTCAGTAATAAATAGATACAACATCATGAAATCAATAATCATATGAATGAATGCACACTAAGACACAATGTAATCATGACAATGTATTAGTTTTATTTCCTCATGTCTGTCATTATGTCAAGTCTTTGTCTTTCAATCAAGACAAAAATGGCAGAGTTTATGTATATGGGAGGTTGTGATGAAAAGTGGCAATGTGAAAAAAGAAAAAGGTCATTGAGAAATAAGAACTGCTGTAACTGAATTAAAACAGCTCTTTTATTGTGAAAAGAATGAACCGAGTTGTTTCACAGTGTCGTGGGTATACTGCATACTGTGTTCACTCATATTCATAATTTCACATCGATTCATTTAACATTGAACACTTTTTGGGGCCTCCACATCGCTCTTACTACAAGGGGGCAGAGTGTTTTTGTAGATTTCCTCTCATATCTGTTTTCTTTCTGGGGGGGGGGGTTTCCAGAGGGACGCAGGTTCATCTCAGAGGACCGAAAAGAAGGCGATGTCTATGACACATTACACTTAGGTACAGCGAACATTACTGAACAAAATGTTTTGTGTAGTTTAAAATCTAGTTTGTTAACCTTCTTTATATAGTAATATATCATTTTTGTGGGAATAATAATTAATAATAATAAAGAAAGTTGCCCAAAAGAAGTCTTGGAGCTGAAATGACCTTTAGCCTATGAAGTGGACCGATGATCTGTGTTTGGTGTTCCCTTTCAGAGACCCGCAGTCAGAACACAGAGAAGCTGAGCGTGGACCAGGCTGCCACCGTCCTGCTCAACTTCCTGCAGCAGGCCAGAGACGGAGGTGAGAGCAGCATGTGCACATGCAGCTCATACTCAAGGGCGAGGTTTGGCCTGCTCCCTGAATTTATACTAATTTATATCAATCTAGCAAATGGCAAGTTATGATCCAAATGGTTATTGGGGCGTTTCATAATTTTTATATATATATATTTATGTTTTAAAAAAGAAAACTGAAATTCAAGGTAAATTGCTGTATGATTAAGAAACAAAATCCGATTTAGGCCCCCGCTCCTGACTACTTCCAACCGGTCAGAGGAGCAAGGCAGCCAGTATGTAGCCTTTGAGGCGAAACCCACGGCAAAAAAGTCCAACACGTTCTGCTGCTCATAAAGCTTGTTGCTGCGAGCACACAGTAAAAAAATAGGATTCAGGATTTTTTTTCAAATCATAGAAATGACTCCCTTGGTCATACTGAATAACTATTAGTACTGCTACTGGATAACTCATCTGCATGTCCATTGCAATGTTAATGCAACACCGGCATATGCAGTTAATGTTTGGGGCGTTTTAATGGTTTTAAACACAAAAATTCCCACACTCGCTTAGACATCCAATTTAAGGATCTTTCCAACACTTTCAAGGGCTTTTATTGATAAAATTCAAGGGAACTGGCACGCTCAACAAGTGCTACACAATATCAACACACATTCCTATGGCCATCTACGAATTTCACTTTTAAGCCACTTTTTCCCTCTAATCTGCAGACCTTCAAGAAATGCAGATGGAAGAGTATGTGTCCTTTGCCCTGTCTTTGACACAAGACTTATATTGTAAGTCCATAACCTAAATTTCGTTTTCTCTTTCTCCCATCTAGCCGATGAAAACCCAGATGAGGTGTATTTCCAGGAGTTGCCAGTGTGGAAGAGAGAATATTTCTGATAGTCTTTCATACATTTGTAAAGCTGCCAGAAAACACCGTCTTTCTTTTTGAATGTAAGGTGTTCAGTTCTATGTGAGGGAGAAGAACAGCTGTTTTGTAAATATGAATTCTCTGACTATGTTTGAAATGTGATGTTTTAATAAAAAGACTTTGCATTCATAGCACTATTGATTGTCTGGGATTGTCTGAGTTCTTTAAATGTCCTTGACAAAATGTTGAGGGTATCCTTCTACTATTATGATCACAAAGTGCCAGATAAACGTACAGCATTTAGGATGGCATATCAACTATACAAAGAAATCAAGGTTTTATGATATGACCATGTAAATGAAGGCCATAACCAATGCGAGACTTGCTGACACACTGTTTTGGCAAAGAAAGATTGTTTGATTTGAGAAATAACAGAATAGAATGCAAAGGAAAGACAAGTTACACATATAAATACTTCTGGCGACATAGAAACACTATGTGGCCAAAAGCATCTTTCCAACTTCTTATAAACTGTAGGGCTCACCCAACATCAGTCTAGGGCCTCACTAATGCTCTTGTGTTAATGAGTCATCAGAAATGCTGTTTAACAGGAATATATATATATATTTTTATACATAAAATAAAAATAACTTTTTGACATATACTTGTCAGAAACCAAGACATAACTGAACAATTAAAACTGACACACAAGAGTAGAACTTGTTCAATGCATTATTTTTATTTGCTTGTCATTAAAAGGTCCAGTATGTAACATTTAGGAGGAGCTATTGGCAGAAATGCAATATAATCAGAAGGTGATTAGGGGGGGGTGAGGGGGGATGCCATTCCCCTTGTTAACCTGTACAAAATAGGCTCTGGGCTTTGTCTCGTATTGGCACCTCACATTGCTGCGTTTAATAATCGCCATGATCTCGGAAAATATGAGACACACTACCATTGCTACCAGTGGGCTATCCCCCTTTTAAAAATTAACAAATCGCCTACTGAAGATAATTTAAGTATGTTTTCATTAGAGTATAATCACCTGAAAATAAGAATTGTTGTGTTTTTCTTAGAATGAGCCGTTTATAACTACAAGAGGGAGCAGGTCCCCTTCCATAGAGGCCGCCATGTTGCACTGCCATGTTTCTACAGTAGCCCAGAACGGACAAACCAAACACTGGCTCTAGATTGGGACTTTCACGTTTTTCAGGAGTTTCGCGGCCACCGTAGCTTCTCCTTCACGCTTGGAAGGGGAGGGTGAAGTGAGCGGTATTCAAATGGTCGCACACTGCCATGTCACCGCTGGATGCCACTAAATCCTACACACTGCAACTTTAAGGCAGACAAGAAGATTGCTTTGGCTGCTAGACTCATTGGATTCCATTAGATCATATAACTGTGTGTCATCGGCATAGAAACTGAAAACAACATCTCTTGTGCTGTATAACCTGACTGAGAGGAAGCATGTATGGAGAAAACAACAGTGGGCCAAGATTGGAGCCTAGCCATCACAATTAAACTGAGCAGATGTTGTGATGGGCCTGGATCGGGGCTAGTGTATTCCAAACCAGCACTATCATGACCATTCATTTTATAACACTTTCCGGACTTTTTGGTTTGGTCTTAAATCCACAAACTTTCAAGAAATCCTGCTTTCAGGTGTTCTAGAGTTAAGGGCTGTAGTGTGACCTGGCATCAGCAGAAAAGGAAGTACATTAGGTAATGACGGTGGAGAAGGGGGAGTTTACTGGGGCAGCCTGATCTCCCTCACTAGTGTATTTTTGGTAATCAGATGGGGATTATTCTGCACGCGCCTTGCAGAAGCACTGGGCGACTGGATAAACCTGCCTACAAACTGCACCTACTCATGGTAAATTTCAGTTTCCTGACTCTCCTGGTTGCTTCTTCTTGCCCTCCGGCATGGTGCCCAGCACGAAGGGTGCCTTGATGTTCAGCCGGTCCCTCTCAGCCTCCTCGTCTTCATCATAGGGCTCGTCATCGTCATCGTCATCATCATCCTCCACATCACTGTGGTGGGGGGTGGAGTGGAGGGAGGCAGAGGGAGAGGGGGGCACCGAGTAGGGCCGGGGGTAACGGAAACCTTCTGTCTGTGGAAACAAAGGAGTCCCAGTTATTGCAAATTATGCTGCAATGCTCTGTCTTCAAAGCAGTTTTCAGTTCATTTCTATGACAACCACCTGGCAGAGACTTCAAACTTGCTGCAAATAGATTATCCGTCACGATCAGTTGCTTCATGGATTATGTTGAAGTCTTCAGTTGGCGCATTCATGTGCTGGTAAGGAGCTGCAACTTTGGAGATCTCAGACTTGCGCTGGGCATTTCCCTTTTTCCCCTTTTCTCTTTCATTCGTCCCTTCTATTCCCCTCTTTCTTCTGTTCTTCCCTTCTTTTTCTAGCCTCTTTTGCTTTTTTCCAACTGTCCATCTCTCTCATATTAATACATTTTAATAATAATAATGATAAACTAAACATGTATCTAGTTGTGACTGAAATAAAAATTTGTATCAAACCTGAACATTGAGTATCAGATATGGCATGTCATAGCCCTTGAATCAAAGAAGGAAAAGGAGAAAGGGGAGTCTTACTTTATGTAACACTACAGAGATCGGCATCAGCACACTCCACAATGATTACTTGTCATTCATCCAAATGTTAGGCTGTCAGTTAAAGCCTGACAAATGTGGGTAAAATCCAACAGTATCCACTGTGTGTGTGTCAGTCAGTACATGAGAGAGTATCTGATGTACATGCATGTGCAGATAGAAGAAGACTTTGTTACAGGATCTCAGAGAGCGTTTCTGACCTGCCACCATTACGTAATGGTGTGTAAAGTTCTTGCTCACTTGTTGCAGTGAAAACTCAGCTACATAATATTAATCAGCCTGGCAGGCACGATAGCACTCTCAGGGGTGGGTTTAGAAACTTTTGAATGGTAGGGGGCAGACTGGTGGACCGATTCAAAGAAGGGGAAATTAGTAAAGATGTAATTTAAAGCCCTGGTTTTTGCCAATAATAAACTGTACATCATTAATGGTTGCTTTGTTTAGTCAGCGTAATAAATGAATGCCAAATAAAACACTTTAAATATTCGAATATGAAATAATGTCAATAAATAGCTCTTATTTGTAACTCCAAATAGCCTACAATACAGCCATGGATGCGTCGTTTCCATAGACAGTATATAAAGATGGAAGACATGACAGCTCCCCAAAAGTGAAGCCAACACATCTCGATCACCCGCTGGTGGCTGGCCGCAATACAGGTCATAAACCCCGCCCCCTCCATGTTAGCGGGACATGAGCCAAACTAAAACATTTATTTCCCCAAAGATGGTTTCTGTCAGTTTAGGTGCTTCTTTTCATGCTGATGTTTTCTTCAAGTGTTCCTTTTCCTGGTAAGTTTGGTTTTAATTAGTTATTTGTTGCTATAAAAAAGGAGGTTTCACGTCATGATTGACAGCTGAGGCCGGCTCGCAATTGAGTCGGCCAGTTGTGTGGGCCAACTCTGATCTCCACTGAGCACTCTTAAGCAGTAAAGGGGAACTGGGCATTGGGAGGGAATAGGGTACAATTCATTTCCCATGAACTGCTGTGCATAAAGCAATTGAATTGAATAAAATTGTCTGTTTCTTTGCAGATGAAAAATTAAAAAATTATTTCGATTATCAAAATCACTAACTTAGATGACTGAATCCTTGGGGGAGGTATTCATTCTCTAGTTCAATCATCCATTCACAACCTCCGTCATTGTCTTGTGCAGTATTCCTCACCTTCAGAGGGGCCATGGGGTCGATCTTGAACTTGTCTGGGAAAGCTCTGCTGAGTGCGAGATGGCGGGCGTGCATGTAGAACTGCAAATCACAAGTCAGCAGAGGCGTACATCAACAGCTGAACGACATTCAACTTTGTTTTGAGAATCGAGGTTTTTAGAAAGCGTTTCCGGTCCATATTACAAACTGCAACACGAAAGAAGAGATGGATTAGAGGCAGGAGGAGAAGACGTCCTGTTTCTGTCCCAAAACCTCCATCGAGTAGGGGAACTCAACTGTGCTTTCTCTTGCACTTATCTTGCGCTCCACTTACAGGGTTTTTTCTTGGCTACAGCTCAGTTTCAAACCCAATGTGCATCTCAGTTTTAAATGAGAATGACCTTCTAACTGTATTCATGCATGCATACAGTTTTATGTTGTATTCTCTCTCCTATCGAAACTGCTCTTTGGTGCTGGTGCGGCAGAAACAGACCCGTCCCAGGTATCTCCAGTCCAGCAGGTCAGACAGCCTCTCAGTTCGGTTGCGCTGGATGATGCGCTGGCGCCGAGACTGCTGGCAGAAACTGAACATGAACTGGGTCAGCTGGTTACAGGACTCCTCGGCCGAACGGAACCGCCGGTCCACGATGTAAATGCCTGAGAGAGACAGAGAGGCACAAGAGAGGGAGTGGAGGAGAGAAGAGTAGGGAAAACTCCTCGAGGATCGATGTCGGCATGTGGGCAGTCGTCCAGTTCCTCGAAATGAAAGGGCTCTTGGAGCTTTGAGATGAGGCAACGATACCAAAAGACAAGACATCTTTATGTGCGTGTGCGGGCGTGTGTGTGGGTGTGTGTGTGTGTGTGTGTCCACACCATAGGCGGCAGGGTCTGAGACATGCTCCTCCATGAAGCAGCCGAAACCTGACAGGTTGGTGGTCACACTGGGAACGCCCATCACGCTACATTCACCTGGGGAAGTACAACACGGCTCAGAGAAGGCACAGTATGTTTGTTGCATGTGCCTATGGCAGCTTGCACAGGATGTCTAATTTCAAAGGGTGCACTGGATATACAGAATGTTGAAGAACGAATCTATCAGCCTCACGTGGCTGTTCTGGAGATTTGGAAAAGTGGAACGAGATAACTTCTGTCCTAAATTGTAAAGAAAACGGAATTGAATTGATGGTATAAAGGTTACCGGGTGTGTATCCCCATGGCTCGTAGTAGGAGGGGAACACTCCAAGGTTACAGCCACGAACAAAGTCCTCATAGTCCATCGGCAGCAGAGGACTGGTGGAGGACAGGAACTCAGGGTGGAAGATAATCTGACAGGGGGAGGACAGACAGGGAGACGTTTTCAGAGAGAGTAGGAACATGGGGAAGTAAATTATGTAGTAGTCACCGCTGGGAATTGTTTGCCCTTTATTAATTGTACAGACTAGACGTGTCAAAAGACCCTGATTTTTCCTCTAGCGTCACCAGCAGGTCAGAGTTTCACCCATCCTGTGAAACATCTTTACATCTGTGAGCTACATTGGCACACATTCTTGCACGGGCATTCCAATGAATCCTACTGAATGCTCTCCTGACTTTTCCTCTAGCGCCACCATGAGGTTGACAGTTGGATTTTTTCGCCTTGTGAATGGAGCTCAAAGCATCGCTGTGCCTAAGTGCAGCCTCATAGAGCTGCCAGCATGGCTGCAAACTCGTAGCCTCGTTTAATTCTTTCTACAAAGTGCCCTTCCACTTGTGCCCATGATGTCGTTCTAGTTCTGATCAAAATACCGTCAAACATTTTTACGCCATCCTCAACTCATGACTAAGACATTCCCACGAACCACCTCCGGAAGAAAACACGATGAGAAGCGCATAAAGGAAGTGTAACAGGCTGCGTTGTCTACCTTGACGCGGTCGTCCCTGGAGTTGAAGAGGCCGATGCGTCTGACGTTGGACAGGATGGGATCCGTTGAGTCGTCCAGCATGTTGTGAGTGGTCACTGGAGGGAGGCTGTGTCTCTGCACGTGAGTGTTGTTTAAAAGAGAAAAACCAAACTGATCAAACAGGTTTGTCTCTGGTTTGTGTGTACATAAGTGTGATGGAATTTTCAACCTGCCTCCCAAAGCGATTACTGACAAGATATACATGATGGTCCAGGTTAGATTTAATCATACTGCCTGTTTAAAAAGATGATATCCTGATTAAATTATTATTAAGATATCGGTTATGGCTACTTTTTAAATTGACTTTGATGTTGCTTTGTAGCAAATCTATTTCCGTGTTAGATTATTATTTGTTAATCAACTAATCAGCCAATATAGTTTATGCTCATTGCATCAGGATTAAAGACTGAAACATGAAATAAGTCTACTGCGCACACCACTGAACAGAGAATGAATGTGTGTATTCAATCTGGTTTCTCCTGAATGAATGTATGTTTGTCTCTAGGCTGCATTCATATATGTCACACATGCCTAAAGCAGCGGAGTGAAGAGAAATTACACAATGAGTGTCACATTGAGTCAGCGGTCCGTGACTAGTAACCTTTCAGAGTGCGATTCTGAGAAACACTGACCAGTGCATACATTTTCCAAACCTTGGGCTAATGATATCTGATTACTGTCTCCCACCCCATCTCGACACTAAACAAAACCAGCGGTGCTTTATTTTACACTTCCCATAGTTTTCCTGTCATTTCCTTTGAAAGGAACTGTAAATTCATAGGAAGGTTCCCGAGAGGGCCTAAACTCTCATTTTCCCAGTGAGCCTTTTGGTCTGTGCACACCAGGTTTTACTGGACTCGAAATTTGTACACAGGCAATATACAATTCACCATTTCCAGAGAGTAAAGTTCAAATCAACAACTGCTTATAAACTCAACACAAGTAACACAACTATAATAACTGACAAAGATCTAATCAGCTTTAGGTACCAAATTTCATCATTCCTTATAAGAAATGACACAATTCGGAAATTACAAACATAAAATAAAATCTTTTTTTTAATGGGGGGGAAAGATGGCTTCTTCAGATAAGGTTGCAAATTCATTTAATTATTGGCCAGATACTGAATAGACAAGGTAAAGCCATTTGTTCATTAATTTTCAATGACGGTTCGATTTATTAAGCTGACATTATGCAAAGGTCTGACACTACTAAGTGATTCCAGCTTCTGAAGTTCCAAGAGTACATGGAAAGATTGTGGAGTAGTAAATTATTTCTTCTGTTAATAAGGAAAATAACACACAAATAGGATTAAATACTGGTGTGAAGCTAATCTAAAAGGAGCAGTGTGTATATGGTGCGATAATACTCATAAGTATGTTTTCATGAGTGTATAATCACCTGAAAATCAGAATCGTTGTGTTTTCATTACCTTAGAAGAAGCCCTTTATATCTACAGAGGGAGCAGGTCCCCTTCCTCGGAGGCCGCCAGGTTGAATCACAATGTTTCTACAGTAGCCCAGAACGGACAAACCAAATACTGGCTCTGGATAGGGCCACCGTAGCTTCTCCTATATCCTTGGAAGGGGACGGTGAGGCGAGCGGTACTCAAATGGTTGCAAACTGCACTTCACCGCTAGATGCCACTAAACCCTACACACTAGACCTTTAAGGCAGACAAGAAGATTACTTTGGGTGCTAGACTTATTGGATTGCATTAGATCATACAACTGTGTGTCATCGGCATTGATACGGAAAACAATATCTTTTGTGCTCTTGTACATTTCTTGTCAAAACAACCAATAACATGCCAGCTATGACAGGCTGACTGGACAGGGCAAACTAATGGTCCAAGTCGTAGTATTATGAATGGAAACTTACTGAAAAAAAAGACAAAAAAAAGGGACCAAATCTAAACATCAAAAACATTTCCAGGATTGCTATATGAACAACCACTGAAACAATATCCACTTCTGTTTAAAATCTGTTCAAATGTACACATTTGGGACATGATGGGTGGTACTTGAGCTCATCTGATAGGCCAGTGAGGGTTCGTCAGAGAATAAAGGGTGGGAACCACTGTAAACAAAAATACTTTCATAGTGGCCGCACTACAGTGGTAGTATTGATAGTAGATAATTCAGGCTTTAGAGATATATCCTTACACTTCACAGTTTAACACCTGATTATGACACCTGATTTGGCTGTTATGACTGATTTTCATCATCAAGAAGAGTTGGCACAAAGTAGAGCAGATCACCATAGTCAGTCTCAGCATTTCAACTCCCTCCTCTCCATCACCACACCCAACTCTATTAGAATGCACTTTCAAGTCTGTTTTTCAGGTTATACAGTCAGCACAGGGGAATAAAATACACAGCTGTTTTGGCTCTGCCCTCTTCAGTGTGTAAAATATTTAATGTTTTAATTGGTCATCAACAAGGTAGGTGTCTTCAGAGGCGCTTACTGAAACTATGACAACATTTTTCACATCTAGCCAAACCAGAGTTGGTGATGGTTGGAACAGTGGAAAGACCAACAAGATGCTTTCAGTGAGTTTTATGTTTCTTCTGTCGCGTTTGAACGAAGTGTGTTTTACGATGAGTTGACAAGGCGATTAAACTGCTCTTAGATCGGCGAAAGAGAGGAACGTGAATTCAGAAGGTATACGGTTGTATTTTTATGTTTGAGAAGGTAAATAGGCGAAGGAATATTTCCTTTCTTGACATTGAGTTTATTTTGTTGATTTATTAGACTATAAAAAAGCTAAGGGAGCTTGTGTAACGTAGCGAACTTGCGGAATAGCGCCTCTCACGGCACAAGTGGTATTACAACACAAGAAGGGGTGGGGCAAGCAGGTTAGCATGCTAACTTCAGTAGATATCTCTGCAACGCAAAACATTGACATCATTGACATAACATCAGAGCTGTTACTTCTTCGCATTCGGTTGATGAGGTTAGTTCACGTTTTGTAAGTTTTAAACTGAACTTTCTGGCCAAATCCTACATATTGACCCTGTGTCATTTCGAGAGTAAGTTGCTGGACAAAAAATATTACCACATAATCTCATATTTAAGAATAATATCAGAAGATTTAAAAAAATATATATATGATTCATATTTTGCTGAAATCCTGGGAATTCAACGAAAAATGTTGTTATATTTCCAGGACGTAATCATTCTAAAATCACAATTCAAGTAATATTCATGTGAGCTGTATGGGTAATTTTAAAACAGTTATTCTTTACCAATATAGACAACAAAAACGGACATGCGTGTGGTACACTACAATGAAAATATATTTCTTTAGTAGAAAGTAGTGCTCAAGTAAACTGTTCACAGTGATATTTTTGGATTATCCGGGACGTTGTTAAAGTAAGGAAATGACCAGGAAGACACAACCAAAATAATAACAGCGTTTAAGGAACTGACAAGGAACAAAAGCAGTGAACCAGTACGTAGTGAGAGGCTGATGAGGGAATGAAATGCAGTTGAGGAGAGGACCAACACACTGCAGCCTGATGGAGGAGAGTGGACACCCCATTGTTTGGGTGGTGGAACAAAAGGGGCTTATTGCAGGTCACGGAGAACTAAAGGCACGGAACCCAACAACACATGAGAGGAGGAGATTCTGCAAAATACAGAAAAAACCTAGCTCAACCCAAGACCATAACAAAGGGTGACAATCACATCAATTGCTAAAGGTATTAAAAGTCTTGAAATGTGTTCCGTTTTGATGGAGGAGAGTAAGAGAGACAACTGAAATAAAGAGGGCTTTAACTGAAAAGTGGGGGTGGAAGGGAAATGGGGAGGGCTACACATGAAAAATGACAAAGACTGAAAGAGAGACACTTGCAGTCAATACCACTCACGCTCCATTTCCCACCACTGAAATATTGATGTGGTAAATTCAAGTAATTGAGAACTATAAGCACTTAGCTTGTAACGCTGTGCTGTAACATACATCACCCCGACACAGCCTGTCTATTGACCCGTGGTCTGGGGTAGAGAAAGGTAATCAACCTTCTGACGTCCATTCATGCATTTCGCTCAGCGGAATCCCCCTCTTGTCCTTTTATAATTCATCTCCAGTGGGGGGCCATCGCTCACATTGATCACTCCTGGGGAAATGCCTTATCTAGTCACAAAAATAGAACTGGTGGAGATTTATCGTTTACAGCATTTTCTATTTTTCTCGCTGTTGGCTATTTTTACGCTGTTACTGTATAATGAAGGCGCAGTTCCATACTTTAAAGCCACAGAACACCTGATGTAGAATTGCTTATTGTCTCATGAAGGTCCCTAATGGTAGATGAATATTTCTAGGTGCTATTGTGCTGGTAGAAAGTAGTTCCAATAAAAACTGTTTACAATGACGTCTGTATTCTAAAGTAACTGCAACGCTCTTTCTGGCTCTATCGTATCTTTAAATCACTTCTCAAACGTATCTTTTCAAAACTGCCTTTTACCAATTCTAGTACTCTCTTTTTTTGCTAACATATCGTATCTGTTTTGTTATTAGTAATTTATATTTATTGTTGCGAGGTTTATTTTAATGCCTCGGTATTCCCCCGGAAGAGCTGGAGGAAGTGTCTGGGGAGAGGGAGGTCTGGGTGTCTCTACTCAGACTGCTGCCCCCGCGACCCGGCCCCGGATAAGTGGTAGAAGATGGATAGATGGATGGATGCTTTTATTTTATTATGTTTTATTTTATTTCATTAAAATTAATTGTATTGCTGTTTTTATTTTGCCTCGGTTCTGAAATGTTTTAACCATTATTCAACCATGTAAAGCACTTTGTAATTTTGATTTTGAAAAGTGCTGTACAAATAAAGTTTATTAATATTATTATTGCAATATTTTAAGAAGTTGCATTTAAAATGCTTTGATCACCACAAATGAAGTTAATTTCACATCGACTGTATTGGAGACATACAGTCGATGTGAAATTAAAATGTATTTTATATTACCAGTAGTATCTGAGACAAGATGTCTTGCTGTGATTTGGGTTGGCCGAACCTTTGAAGTAGCAGAGCACGAAGGGAAGAATGTTCTAATCCACAAAGATGCCTTTTGTTATGCATACCAATATGATTTTATATCCAATAAAATCACAGTCTTGCTTGGTTTGGGCACATCACCAATCATTTTATCTTCTGTCTAGGATTGCAAGGTTAACGATGTACATTGTCCCATTCATGCTACAAAGTAATCTACCAAGTACCAAGAATGTGTGCTTGCATGTACTTGAATGGGTAGCTGTGCATAGCTGGATGGCAGTGCATTACATTAAGGACAAAGAGCATGGTTCAACGTTTTTGCCAGACAACCCATCATTTTTTTGTTTGCCAGAGTCCTCTGTGTCAGCACCTCCACTGCACCAACATCAGCCTCACTAAAATGAATGAGGAAGCTGTGTGTTAACTAATATAAGATACTGTTTAAAATAAATGAACAGTATAGTCCAATGGTCATTAACACTTTACATTTTGTTTTGCTTATCTATGTTTGGCCGCTCCCTGAAATTCTTGCTGCATTTTATGTTACTGTATTTTCTGTTCACCTGCAAAGCACCTTGTAACTTGGTGGTTTTGAAAGGCGCTATTGAAATAAAGTTTACTCTCAAACCTATGTGGTTAAAGAGTAACAAAATGCCTCTGCACTACTCTCTGTGGGTGGGGGGTGGAACTATGGACTATGGAATTCTACTCAAGACAAGGCTGGATTGCCAACCAGTAACCAAACAGTAACTGCCATGGGGGCCCAGAACTCTAGGGGCCTGGAAAGCCCCAGTTTGTGTGCTAATTTGAGTCCGCATTGCTTTGGGAATATGCACCTCTAAATGACAATATCACAATATCAACTGACATGATAAAAGCCTTATGCTTGTGGTTATTTACCTAATTTTGGGGCCCTGTCTTGTAGAGTGGCCCCGTGTCAACGTATGCTGAATTCTTATGACTTTTATTATTTCAGTTGACCTGGGCTAGGTAGAACTTCATTATGCAAGAATTCTGGGGAAGCTGCAGTCTGCTGTGTGCACTGTACTGAATGGGCATTTCAGGGAAACGAGGTATATACGAATGACTGAAGGAATCATAAATGGGGCTGCGGATGGCTGTCCTTCTGTGTTGCTGAGCACTGGTTTATCTTGTTTTTTGTAAATTCAGTTTTCAGCTGGGGTACCCGGGGCTCTTTCACCAGAGAAGAGCTCATGAACATCAGGGAAACAATTCCAGCGGATTTATTTTCCACTTTTGTCACATCATCTGTGGAATTACTGGTTCATCAAAGTTGCCCTCACCATTGTCCATGCTGTGAAAGGCTGGAGGAGAGGGAAACGTTCACACCAGTGTGGACTTCGCAGACCGTTACCAGGAATATTTCTCTCTACGTGCGTTGACTTCATGAACTTCAGCTACTGGTAGCTTAGTTATTGTCCTAGGTGGCTTTAACAAGGGAAATCTCAGCCATGAACTCCCCAAATACAGACAGTTTATTAAATGTCCAACCAGAGAGGAGAATATTATGGATCACTGTTACACCACAATTAACAGTGCCCATCAACCCGTCATGGTCCACCTGATTTCTGCATACAGGCAGAAACTAAAGCTCTGTAAACCTCTTGTGATGATATCAAAGCAGTGGACAAGTGCAGCTATGGAGGACCTTCGGGTCTGCTTGGACTGTCCTGACTGGGATGTTTTCAGGACTGCTACCAACATTCTGGATGAGTTCACAGAGGCTGTGACATCATACATCAGATTCTGTGAGGACTGTTGTGTACCATCACCAACCTGAATGAGCTCAACTGTTGCTTTGAAAGACAATGGGCCAGTCCCCCACTGATACCATCCTCCATGATTCCATTGACCAGCTCCAGACCACCAGCTCCACCTCCCTCACCTCAGCAGGGGCCTGGGCCTCTCCACAACTGCTCTCCTCAGAGGCCCCCTCCTCCACTACCACAACGATGACTCTCTCCATCCTCGAGAGGGATGTTAACAGATCAAACTGAACAAACAGATCAAGTGATGACGCCATCAACCTAGTCCTCCACAATGCCCTCTCCCATCTGCACCAGAGCAATACATATGTGAGAACGCTGTTCATTGACTACAGTTCACCATTCAGTACCATTTTGCCCTCCAAGCTCGTCATCAAGCTCTGAGATATGGGACTCAACATTGCCTTGTGTGATTGAATTCAGAACTTCCCGACGGCCAGACCCCAGGCTGTGCGGATAGGCAGTACCCCTTCAACCCTGACTATCAACACTGGCGCCCCTCAGGGCTTCATGCTCAGCCCTCTCCTGTACTCCCTGTTCATGCACAACTTGCGTGGCCATCCAAATTTCATCAAGTTTCCTGACGACATTACCGTCATCGGCCTGATCACCAACAACGATGGGATGGCCTAAAGAAGGAAGTCAGAGCAGGCTTAGGAGACTCAACGTGGACTCCAGGATACTCTGCAACTTCTACAGGTGCAGTGTTGAGATTATCCTGACTGACTGCATCATCGCATGGTATGGCAGTTGCACCATCCTCAACTATAAGGGATTGTGTCCATATGGCATTTTTTCTCTGGCAGCAGACTGTGTTGACTACACAGCTAACAACCATCTTACAACGTGTAGGGTGATAAAAACACTCTCCAGCAACATTCAGAGTCCAGCCGATCTGCTTCTACAAATGGGCTTTCTTGTCTCTGTTGTGATTGTTTCTGTCTGACATACCATAAAGCTCAGGATATGCAGACACGGCCAGAACCACCATTTTCTTGGTTACCAGGGTGGCGAGTCCTGATTGGTCGCCTGAAAAGGAATGACAGTGACGACTCCAACCTTTCTGAAATGTTCAGAGATTTTAAACTAGAAGTGCACGGAGCAGCTGCACAAAAAACGCTATATGGACACAAGAGTACACCCAGAGCAAAAACATGACACAATACGGCCAACTAAAGCAGGGCACAGCATACTCTGCAGAGTGATGTACTATGTTCTGTAGTTTATTGGCAAAAATAAGACACGGATAGGTTGAAATAGCAAAACATCTTGTAAACACACATTCATATTGATGTGAATGAATCACTGTCATGCATGAATGATACACGTTACATTACCTTAAAGTCTACACACTGATTGAAAAACATTAATGCACATCTTTTGGATACTATCTCGTACACTGCACATATTCTTTATACTTCATACTGTGAACTTTGTCAGATTCCGTGGTCAATAGGTTATACATTCCTTCCCAAACTGTACAGCTCTTATATTGTGCATATATGTACAAGCTTACACTCAGCACATACTTGTAACCACACAGGACAGTCTGCCCTCCTTTGCGTGGCATATTTTCTCACCCCAATCTAAGCCTATACAATAGGTCTAATGTTGTTTGCTGTAGTTATTTTGTACGTTCTGTTGCGACCACTATGTCAAATCACCCACTCTGTTATGTTCTGTCTTTTCACTTATGTTTTGTCATGTTGCACTCTTTGAAAAAAAAAGAGGCAAGAAAACAACAAACAACTCAAAATGATGCCAGGAGCTGTTTACTGTAAACAGAAGAATCAGAGAAGGGCTGTCGTACCTGAGTGGCGTAGATGGCTCTCTTCATAATGGTAAAGTCGTCTCGGTCCAGAATGGAGTTCATGTCGGGGATCTGCCCTCTGAGCACAGAGCAAACAAGAAAACACTCAAGGTGGGACGTGTGATCTCCACTCATAACAGACAACCACTTCTGATGTACACAATTTCTAAGGACAAAGTGTAAAATCCATAAAGCTGTGGGTTCACTTACAGTGTCCGTGTACTTACTTCAACAGAGCATCATACAGCTTTTTACCAAACTTCTCTTTCACAGTGTGAGCTGTATCCCTGTGAAAGTCAAATGGAAACCTTCTTTAGAAATGTACCATTGGCCCAAACTCCTGAATTTCCCCTGCATTGATGAACTAAACCCCAATTCATGTGCTGAACTATTTACACCAATGATATTACAATGGAAAACTGAGGAAGCCATTATGAATTTTTTATTAAGTGGCGTAGAGTTTGAGAGACCATGCTGTAAGGTCCTATTTTTAGGTCCGGATGGTTGGAGAAACTGTCTTGTGACTGGAAGGTCGCCTGTAGGATCCCCAAGCCAAAAGTGGTTCATATGACTGTATATGTCTTCTGATCTGCCACTGCTATAGTTAGCGTTCGGTTAGGTTTAAGCACAACTACTTGGCTAATGTTTGGAAAAGATCATGAACGTGGTTAAACCAATGTTAACTGTTAAAAGGAAATGGAAAGTGTCAGTCACACACTTTGTCAACCCAACCACCCACCCCAACCTCCTCCCTTAGCATCGCACCACTTTTGCATTTGCTTTTTGGGGACAACAGTCATTATTTGCATGACCATAAGAGGTCAACCAGTGCTACTGTTTTTCACGTTAGGACAGTCTTGCAGTGGAGCTGCTGAGAGGCCAGAAGATCAGATTGCGGTTGTATTGGGCGGCTGCCTAGTATGAATTTATGGAACTGTATAGGTGTGAGCAAAAGAGTGCTTTGCTGTCACTGAAACTACCCTGGACAAATCAGGTTTCATGACGTATATCTGCTTAGCATCAGTGTGTCTGCTGCCTTCCTCATGTGCATAGTTGTAAGTGGATGCAGGTTAGTCCAATGCTTTATATACATACAGTGTATGTATGATGTAAAATTTACATTTAGCAGACGCTTTCATCCAAAGCGACTTACATATAAGAACATTCACAAAGCGAAGGCGCAGCTTCGGGAGCATTTTGGGGTTCAGTATGCTTCGACTCATGGCTGGGGGAATGAACCACTGACCTTCAGATTGGCAGGCAACCGTTCTGCCACCAAGCCACGGCCGCCCCACATAAATGCTGCCCCAAATGTGCATATACCGCATGCACAGTAGCTTCTGTTTATGTTGGTATTGAACTGCTATGTCAACCACATCAGGGCATACCAGAGCTGTTTGCGCACCGCCTGCCCCTTCAGTGACTCCACATTGAAGTTGTTGGTTTTAGCTGGCATGATGAAAAAAACTACCACTGTCACATCGTTTCTGTGGACCTGTGGACAGAGATGGAAAAACAAAGGGAACAGGGTGAATGAGGGATTTGGACAGGTATGCGTGCTGAAGAATATACACGTGTCCTGTCTCTGTACGAGGTTATTATTCTTGTGATGGTGTACGTTTTGCAATGTTTGCACACTTGATGCTTACAGCAGCGTGATACTGAGTGCAGAAGACTAAAGGACCTCACCCGCAGTAGGTAGTTGAGTCTGGACAGCGATTCAAGGAAAATATCAGCGCCCTTGTTGGAAAACTCATAGCGTCCAGCAATAAAGAAGAAGAGGGTTTTATCCAGGTTGAAGTCCAGATGACTGCCAGAAGGATAAGAACTACAATTAGGTTTGAAGGGGAACATCTTTCCAGTCAAGTATTCATAATTTTCTGAGGTAGATTGTTTCAGACAATATGTGAATGGCATTTTAATTTGACGGCACCTAAATAAAACAAAAAAGAACCACATTAATAAACTGCACCCACCCATAGAAGTGTCCTCTGACAAACTCCTGGATGCGGGCCTTGCTGGTGCAGTGCAGGTTCTGAAACTCATGCATGGCCGAGAACTTCTTCACATTCAGACCGTTCGGGGTCACCACATCTGTACCATCAACACAGCAAGAGGATGGCTTTAATAGGACAGATCATTGGTAAGTGTGTCCTTATGGTGGTGCTGGAGGACAGGTAAGGGGGTCAAGCAAAAATCTTCATCCTCCGGCCCTAAATGTTGACTATCTTTCATATTTATCCGGCGGCTAGTTTTGTAGATATCTTGATGAAGTGTTAGTCGGATGAATAGACCAAACGGACCAACATCCCCAACCTTCAAACCAAACACATACGGAGTATCAAGGTGCAACAGTGAAAAGCTTCCCCACCTGGCTTCCTGTGCAGCATGTGGTTGGCTTCCACAGCGGTGATGTGGGAGACTGTGGTGAAGACGTGAGCACAGTGGACCGCCGCTCTCTCCAGGCAGTAACGATGGTAGATCTGCCTCTCACCCGCCTCCTTGTCAATGTTGAACTACAACACACACACACACACACACACACACACAGGCAAACACACAGGGGACAGGTCAATTCACTGTGAGGGGCAATTATTTCAACCATTCTCATTTCTTTGTAGAAGAAGTAGCTGACAAAAACCTATTCAAGCATTGGAAGTAAGAAAATAAAATGTAACTGCCGTTTTTACAGACTTGCTGGAGGAGTCAGGATAGGAAAGCATTAAACACACCCACTCCAATATTTATGCTGATGGCTTTTTAGTGTCATCATTGTACAGTCTCTTAAGTGTCATGACGGATATTTTACAATGTTAGTGATACAGTTCAGCAAAGTAAATTAGTGTAATCCAGTCACATGTAAATACAGACACCTGAACGCTATTAAATGTCTTTGTGATGAACTGTAGCTCACATAAGCTGTGCCCCAACTCCATACTACTACTAGTGGCTGAAATAAGAAATTGTTTTAAGAATATATACATTACATTCGTATATCAGTTGTTTACTAAGTGGAAATGTCCATGTGAACATATGACTGTCACTCAAACCTTGGCATCACACTGCTTATTAAAGTTCAAAATGTTTGAATTATAGTTACAGCATTATATTTCAGTATAATGTAATATAATATAAATCCCTCTAGGTCATTTAACTTTTTCATTACAGTAACAGCACACTCAAAAACTATGATTTGACTGTTTGAAGTGAACTTCATTTCTTCACTTTTCTAATGTGAGCACACTGCTTACTTAAAACCTGCTCGGAATTAGTATGGGCTTGGGGCACAGCGGTGTGCGTTAAAAGAAGCCGCGTTTCATGATTGGGAGCACAGGGGATACACCTACATGGAGCAAAAAAAAACAACGTTCAACTCATTTATGAGTTTTAACAATTTATCTTGATAAATTGATAAATATTCATTTCTAGGACTGAATACAACTCTTTGGCTCCATGCTTTGTTTCCTCTATCCTGGCTGCAGTCACAGGCAACAGCGTCGAAAATGCATGTTGAGACTGTATAATTCCATTAATAGAACAGATGACGTTCCTCCGGACTAGCTGATGATTACAAACACCTTGTCTGTCAATGAGCCATTCAGCCAGCGAGTGGCCTTTAGCTTTACGCTGACCTTTAGGATGTGAGCAGCTGAGAGCCAATTACAAGCATCACACCGGGCCCTCCACACACACAACTCAACATCACTAATGATGCTCTAAGCGGCTGTAAAAGGCTGCGATTTTTGGTCTGAACCTTTGATTGTGAAAATGAATCTGGTGGAACACTAATGTGTGTTTGTGTGTGCGTTTGTGTGTGGGTGCATGGTCAGAAAAGTGTTCGTTTGTGTGTCCCTAATAAAACGATAATGCTATTGTCATGGTTTGTTAATTTGAATATGTTGTTCATATGGAAAAGCGGAGATATGCGGAAAATCTCACAGGATTTCCAGGTCCACATGTGAAAATCACAATCAAATGGGCAGTATGAGGTTTTGGAGTATGGTTTTGGTTATAGATAGAAGGTGAATCATATGGGGATTCGATGTGTTGTTTTCTAGTTTGAGGAGTTACATGTGAGAGTATTCCCTAACCTATTGGATTTATGAAACCTTTGGAAAACCTGTGAAATAGCTCTAAA
>CM022484.1:1128137-1141046 GCA_011952105.1 Coreoperca whiteheadi
TGGGCCTTTGTCCAGCAGGCCAAGCCGTCCGTAATTCACCCATTATCCCAATTTACTCAAAATCAAATTTTTTTTTTCACAAGAGGTTTGGAGCTTAGTTGCTAAGTCCACTAATGGTTTTCTTGGCATTGAAAATCATGCCACCGGCTGTGGCTTGGTGGCAGAACGGTCGCCTGCCAATCGGAAGGTCGGCGGTTCGATCCCCCAGCCATGCGTCGAAGTATCCTTGAGCAAGATACTGAACCCCATAATGCTCCCGAAGCTGCGCCTTTGGTTTCTGAATGTTCCATGTAAGTCGCTTTGGATAAAAGCGTCTGCTAAATGACTAAATGTAAATGTAAATATTTCATCAAGGAGATCTTATGGCTTAAGGAGCTTGCATACTTGACCCAACGGAGCGTCAGCCTATCAGGTCCAGCAAGGGACGAGATTTTCTGGCTCCAGTAAAGATGGAGACAAGAGTTAAACACCGCATCAAAAGACTTTAAAATGTTCCCTCAGAAACCCATGACTAGGGGGGCTTTTTATCGTGTGTGTATCCTGTCACCTTAAAGCGTCCAGCAGGCACAGTAGCCACAACAGAACACACGCGACAACTTCACCGCTTTAGTACTCATGTGCTGGAAATGGTTCACTATTTGATCCGTGTCAGTTAGTTCAGCAGGTAATTCAACTAAATAGGAATCATTTTGGAATATGCGCCATGTAAACACAAAATCTAATGACATTACGAAGCTCCTAATACAAGATTTGAGTACCTTTACAAAATAGGGCCTCCAGATGAGAACATAATGCAGGACCTGCATTTTCACCTACAGTAATAATGTGGCAGTGGCCTGTTTTGTGTCCATATTTGTTACAGTCTAGTTTTCAGCAGTGACAGTGTGCAAATGCGTCTATATACTGCATGGCCAACCCTCCTGACCTCTCACCTTGTCCAGGTTGTTGTAAAAGTCGGCGTTCCCAGCACAGAGATATCGTCCCAGCAGGGTGGCATGTGTAGTAAAGACCGTTGCCATGGGAATCTTGCGGGAGCGGGAGAGAATGAGCCCTGGACCAGCCTGCCACTCATGGAAGTGACTGATGACATTGGGCTTGTCTCCCAGCTGGTCTGTTAACTGGAAAACAAAAGATGAGTCGGAAATAGCAGTGTTTACATAAGCTCATATTGTAACTAACTTAAACCTAAACCAGGCAACACCGTCCTCACCAGAAAAACGTCCATATAAGTCAAATGTGCAAGCAACGACTCATATTTATGTTTATTATTAGGCGGCGACCACTAGTGACCATAATAATTATGACTGGAGTAGGATAAAGAGTGACAAAGTCTGCGCATGGAAATAGTTGGTGTGGATGGATGGGTCAAACAAACAGGTGGACTTTCACCCAGGAGACTGGGGTTTGTGTCCCGCGTGAAACCAAAAGTCAGCGTTCGCTTATTTAAAGTTTTGAGTTGCGTTACGTACGTGACCCACGTGACACGACGTAATCATTTTAACCCAAACCATGATCTTTTCCTAAACCTAAACAAACAGTTTTGTGGCCTAAACTTAACCACACTGCTACCGTTTCACAATGTTAACCACGTGTTTAACGTCACATGACCTACGTTACATACTTGAGATCCGGTACGCCTGTCACTGGAACTCGCCACCATTTTGGGTCATATATGACGTTTTGGGAGTCATTGGCAACCGACCTATTCTGTCGTTTAGGTATGAGGATGTGTTGGAAATGGCAGCAGGAGGAAGGAGGTTGAAATTTAAACTTCTCTGATGACCAGTGTGCTAAACAGCAGGCTGGGAACAGCAGCTGACCTCTTTGAAGAACCAGGCGATCAGGGAGCCCAGGATGAGTGAGTCGTTGGCCTCTCGGTCGTGGTAGGGCAGGCCGATGCTGCAGGTCTGCCACAGGTCCCCCTTCCAGCGGTCCAGGTTCCAGGCTGCAGAGCCGATGTCAAACAGGATCACATACGGGCTGCCCTCGATCAGCCAGCGGCCAAAATGAACCTGCAGCATTAACATCAGCAAAGGTAGTCCACTTAGAGTACAAGTACAATTTTAGAAATCGGGTTTCTAAATCAAATTCCAGTGTGCTTGGGTACACTGAAAACATACCATGATGAAAGTGCCTATAAGCAAATTCTTGCTCACACTGTGTCTGAGTCACACAGCTGCTGAAAGACACTTTTCTGGCCAGTAACATTGGTAGAAAGCGTTCTCAGTGTCTGTCCATAGCCTCTATAGTAGTTCTTTGGTAAAAGCCCAGGCTTTACATTTACAATTCTACTTATGGAAAAGATCAATGTAACATTTCTTCAGCATTTCTAATGCTATATAACACTTTAAGGAGAAGCTAGTGGCAGAAATGAAATTTTATATTTCAAAGCATGTTTTCATTAGTGTATAATCACCCGAAAATTAGAATCATTGGGTTTTCCTTACCTTAGAATAAGCCATTTTTATCTACAGAGGGAGGGGGACCCCTTCGACAGAGGTTGCTTTGTTGCACCACTGGGTTTCTACAGTAGCCCAGAACGGACAAACCAAACACTGGCTCTAGATTGGGCGGGTCGCGTTTTTCGCGAGTTTCATGGCCACCGTAGTTTCTCCTGGAAGGGGAGGGTGAGGCGAGTGGAATTCAAATGGTTGCAAACGGCAATTTCACCGCTAGATGCCACTAAATCCTACACACCGGACCTTTAAACCCAAGAGCCCATTATTGCAAAATGTTTTATCTATATTGCATCTATAATTTTACACATATTTTCCTTATATGATCCTGGTAAACCACTGTACTGGACCAGCTCTCCATTTAAAGGGTCCGAGCCTTAGACTGGCAGAGTATCACCCTAAAGTATTGACTAATTAAGCTGGTGGCGAGGAGATACGCCTAGCTTCTAACTGCCTACGTCTGAGCGTCTACCCTTCTTCCTCTGATATAGCAACCGACTGAATAGTTAATTTGCATCAGTAACCAACACAAGCCGTCATGCACACAACAACCTAACATTTTACCACCACCAATGAACTCACAAATCAAATGTCCACAATTTAGACTTTAACTATAGTTCCATTATTTATTTGCAATAAGCTCTAGCAGGGGCAGGAGTAAAACAGCTCAGTTTAGTTTTCAATCTTCAAACAAATCATTCAAATAAATCATACAGTAAACACACAGCAGAGTCTTAATTTCGATTTGTATCTGTTTCTGGAAGATGGAGAGAGCAGAGTCTGTGCGGCCGGAGCGACCCCACTCTTCCTGTTCTCCGGCCAAGTCTTTCGAAAAACATTCCACAGCTCCTTCCAATGCGCCCATAATGTTCTTAGAGCCTCTCGTTCATGATTTACAGTGTGAGAAAAGGAACTTCAGTCCGAATTTGTGATTCTGCCACTGGGGTAAATTGTTAATCCTTCTGCATGCCCAATTCTTCTGACAGTGACAAAGTCCTAGAAGTCCCTATTTGATGATGCTTCTGCTCACAATCTCCTTCTTCCAATGTGTTCCCATGAAAAGGTAGAAGGAAATATCCCCGTTCTCTCTCTGTCTCTTTCTTTCTTTTATGTCTCTATATGACACCCTCATATTACATATGTCCAGCAGCCCGGGGAGCAAGGCCATTCAGAGCCTCTAACTCATAACACTCACTAGGTCTTATCAGTGCCACATCCCTTTAACTGTGCTCTAGTTTGTTAGACATGTAGTCTTCTCAGCTCTAGCAAATACATTTATCTAGTTATTAAAACGTTCTTACTAACATTTCTTACGATTAATGTTGATTATTTTCACTTCTAGTTAATAATGCAGCTTGCAATTTTAACGTAACTCATGTGTCATACAATGCACCACACGATTTAAAGGTAATTTACTTTTTATTACTCCCAATTAATAGAAAACAGGGGTACCGGGTTCTCAACTCATTTGACACCCTGCAACTGAGCCGGACATATTGACTAGAATTTATCTTCAGGTTATCTTTATGTGGTCAGACACTGTTTGGCTCTTGAAGTTTGCAGGCTTGAAACACGAAAATTGCATTCCAGATCTATTTCTAGCAAACCATGGACTCGTAATTGTAGTGATGGGGAAAGGTTCTCTAAAGTAAAAAACATATCCAATAAATTAGATCAAAATTGCCCTTAAGCACAATACTTGAGTAAAAATCCTCCAATAGGCCAGTTTCATTATACCATTGCTGTGACCGAAGTGGTTACAGGTTTTCCTTTTAGCAGACCAATCAGAAAAAAAAATGGTGCGCTGCATGTTGGGTCTCTCATGTGTGACTGCCACCTAGTGGCCAGTGATTGGTGGCTAGAGCTCGAGCGCATCAGTCCCCTCAGTGGTAATCATTCACAGTGAGAGAATGCACAGTCCAGTGCACAGTACACAGCTACACTGTTGGCATGGTGGAATTCAAGTCTTTCATACTGCTGTACGGTTAGCATCTAGCACTGATATTGCATGTATGCAAATGTATGTAGCAGTCTTAAAAATAATTGCAATTGTAAAAAATCATTGTAAAACACCAACTTGATACATGCTCAGTGCTGATGGGACCCATGCCCCTCAACCACAATAACTGAGAGAAGACATTGATTACCTGTTGATCATCATTATAAGTGGTATAGTAGCAGTAGTGTTAGAATTAGTATTAATTGTAGGTGTAGTACTGCTAGTACAGGTATTGTGGTTAGCAGTAGCATTAGTGCTGGTGGTATTAGCTGTAGTAGTAGCTATAAAATTAGTGGCGCTACTAATAAAGACGATTTTGAACTTGTGTATATCATTTAGAGTTTTGGTAAAATTTACTTGGGGTTACAGTATTTGGCAGAAGCGTTTGTCCAAAGTGACTTACAACTTGTTTCCCTCGCATACACGCACATCAACTGCAATTTGGGTTTCAGTGAGTTGTTCAAGGACACTTCGCCATGTGGACAGGGGAAGGCAGGGTTCGAGCCACCAACCCGATGGACGACCCGCTCCAGACAATCATACTTGTTAGCAGTATTAAAATAAGAAGGCAGCGCTCGCCACTTTCTGAAATACATGAGCTATGAGACATTTAGCTAGTCATTTATGGTCTCAAAATCTCCCTCTCTCTCCACACACACACACACACAGTCTCTCTCCCACCTGGCAGCCGTTGTGGATGAGATTGTCCATGGCCCTCCTGATGCTGGGGTTCGGTGGCTCGCAGGCCTCCACCTGGGTCTTAAAGTTGTGTTCGAAGTAGGGCCCCATCATATAGTAGTTCTCCCCCCATTCGTCCACTGTGATCTTAGATTTGGTCTGAATCACTGTGTAGATTCCTCCAACTGCAGGTTCACGCACAGTGAAAGGAAAAGACAGCTCTGAAGTCACGTTGGGTTTTTTTTTAAACCTCTTTTCTAATTTTTCTTTTAAATATTTATATCATCGGTAAAAATGAAGGGCATGCTGTTTTACATTTGGGACTCTGTTTTACCTCAACATACTACTGTGAAAAGGGCTGACAACTTCAGATAGCCACGAATGAGAAGCAATGATAAGCTGAACTTTGATATCAACACAGTCCAGGTGTTTCTGCTGCCAGATTTGAAGAAAAATCTTTTTATTTCTTTAAAAAAATTAATTTCATTAATAATTTTTTTTTGGTATCAGTCGCAGCAGAACACCTGGTCTGGCAGAAAATCTGCAATCCATCCCTATTTTAAGCTAATAAGAGACTTGGAGAGGGACACGTGCAGATTGATACAATTTAATTGCAGCGCTTTTATGGAGTGGACTTTGGAATTTTCATTTTGCAACTTGAAATCAAATCCAGATTGGACTAACACAGTTCTATGGGGATAATTTAATGAAGGAAAAAAAAAAAAAAGGACACTTAAAAGAGAAACTGATACATTTTTAGGTGTCATCTCATGAAATCTCATGCAAGAAATTTGTTTTTAACATCTCATTATGGCCTGAATAGAGTAGGAGTAGAGTAGAGAAAACGTTTTCACCTTTTAACTTTCTTTTTTTTTGGTATTTAATTTATGCATGGGAAATGATGATGCATACTTTTTCATACTTTACTCGGTGCCCTTAAATTGAAAATTTACTCCAATCAAACCACCACAAATGAACCAATGGAAATGTCAGTTAAATTCTGGACTTGAAAAGACTTCTGTAGGTGTTTCAGTTCAGTCTTTATTGAATCTAAATGTTCCTCCTGAGGTCGATCCTGGCGCTATTTTATGACAAAGACAAACACAGACAAAACATGCGGAACTGTTTTTCACAGTCTCTCAGCTGGCAACAAAAAGACAAATATTGATATGGAAGACCATCGACAATCAGTGAGCCCATGATGTCGTCTAAATTGCATCAGAGGGCAGGCGTTATATAAGAGCAGACGGCAGAGAAGACAGCAGACCGACCAATAACCTCTGAACTGTTTGACAACGTGATCATGTACCGCACTGAAGCATAGGAACTGAGTTCAAATCGTGTGGTTTCTGTAAAAATGATTGCACAGATATGAAGTGTTGAATACGGAAGCTTATTGCAGCCACGCCGGTAACAGAAAAACTGATCAGTATCACGTTATAACGTGAAAAGTATCTTGTTATAACAAGATATTTTCACGTTATTACAACATACAAACTTATCATGTTATAACAAGAAACCTTTCTTGTTGTAACAATATAAGTTATCGCGTTATAATGTGAAACGTTTGCTGTTATAACATGGTATTTTCACATTATTACGACATACAAACGTATCATGTTATAACAAGCGACTTTCACATTATAACAAGATAAATAGTATATTGTTATAACGTGAAAAGTCGCTTGTTATAACGTGATACGTTTGTATGTCGTAATAACGTGAAAATGTCTTGTTATAACATGAAAATATCTTATTGTAACGTGAAAAACATCTTGTTATAACAAGAACCATTTCAAATTATAACGTGATACTGGTCGGTTTTTCTTTTTCTGGACTGGCAGCAATACACTGCCGTAGTGCTGCACTTGCTGCTGAGTCAAAATCAAAGTGTACAGGAAAGACTGATACCTTACTCTAAAGGGGAGAGGGAAGAGGCTTCCATGGAAGCCACTTGATACCCCTGACTCTTATAAACTGACCAACAGCTCAAAGATAAAGCAGTGTGTTGTTCTGTTCAACCTCTAACCGCCGCCCTCATTTAATTGAATGATAAGACATGAACAGTCCCTTCTACAGATATTGAACAAAGTGCACAGCGTTTTCTGGATTTGATTATTAAATCTGTTCTATGACCAATCATAAAACAGATTTTTAATGACAATATGGATATAAAAAAAAAAGTTTTTTGATATGTTTTTTGTTTTAAGTGGTGACCTCTAAATGGACATTTGCAGCACTAAGAGAATTTTAAAAATACTTTAGAGAAATGCATGCGTGAAGGCAAAGAAAGCAGGCCCCACCAACAAAGTTAATGGCGAAAAACATTAATACATTGTTATAGTAATACTGTGTGACATACTGGTGCCGAAACCTAAATTTAATAAAAAATAAAATAAAAAAAAAAGGTTGATGTAGTTGCTGGCAGACCATTCCCACATCTAATCTCTCGCCTAAATGGAATGTCACACATGGTAACAGGTTGCAGAAACCTCCAAATCCCCCAAAGGGCAGAAATCATGACCTCAGCATCCTCAGTAGTACGGCTCTGTCTCAGAAAGCCGAGAATCAAGGCCAAAGTCAAGTCAAAGCAGGCTAAAATTATTACTGTGGACACAATCCATGTTTATGCAACCGTTCATGTATGTATAATAATTAAAAAAAGGTGACACAGATTGACGCACTGTTGCCAACACATATTTTGACACCTCTTGTCCAGGAATTTATTCATCCAGTTTTTTTCGCTGTCAAATTATTTAGTCACATTTATGCCTTTGATTTCATTATCGACACATATTAGCATCCGGGGGCTAAAACAGCTAAAGCTGGTCCACTTTCACCGCTTATCTGCAGTTTAATGTTTAGCTCTTCAGAGGGAGCAGACTGTCTCCACGCTCGCTGGATTTCAATATTTGCTCTTTAAGGGGCAAAGAGGCCCCGTTTTGCACAAAATACTCCCAATGCTGCATAACAGACAGACTTAAAAACTGTTAAGTTGTAAGCATGAGTGGAGTTAGTTCATTTATTACTTTTAGTGAAATGCTCTGTATGGAATTCTTTTACATTTGTTACTAACAATCAGAGAGGTCTTCAGAGAAATCATGTGAGTTTCCTGCCAAAGTCAAATAATGTTCAATTACTTTGTTCAAATACTTGAAATTTGTAAGTCTCTTGAAATGTAAAATTGCAATATTTGCGTTGTGTAATTCTTTGGGAAATGAAAGCATGATTACACTTGGGGTCTGACCTTTGTTGGTGACCTCCCAGGCCACCTCAAAGAGCAACAGGTCCTCCACGGGCAGCTCGCCCTCCTCCCAGGCCGGCAGCAGCCCGCTCAGGGACGTCATGGACAGGGAACGCGACAGCGGCATCTTAAAACGTTTCCAGGTTCCGACAGACTTCAGCTGGAATCCAGAATGTGGCAGTCTGAGCAGAAACCCTTCCAATAGGTCTGCAGGCGGAGGCCCTGGGCTCAGCAGGGACAGTCCTCCAGGGAACAACAGGACTAGATGAAAGGGACCGATGGGGGCAAAGAGTTTCCAGCCCGCCTACTGAGGCTGACCTCCAACCAGGTGGAGGGGACATTTACCTTCCATAGACACACACACACACACACACACACACACACACACACACACACCCTCGCTTCAGAGGACATTACATTGACTTACATTCATTTCCTGGAGAATTACCCTAACCACTACATGTCAACAATACATGTCAACACACACAGACACACACACACACACACACACAGACACACACAGACACAGGGTGAAAGGTTTGGCTGAGTTATGTGTGATGAACTGAATGTGATTGTGAAATGAAGATGAATGGAAGCAGGTCTGCCTACTAGGACAGGGGGGAAGGGACAGGGGATTACTTTTCATGTTATCCCCGGGCAGATGTTAAAAAGGTTCCAAACCTCCACTGTACCTGCACATTTATCTCACGGTTTAAGTAAATATTAGCAACCTATGCACACTGTACATACTGTATATACTGTCATATCCACCTACCTCATGTATAGAAAGCAACCAGTTACGTTAATCATATTTATTTCAGCACCAGTTGCACTCTGCACCATTGCACTAATTAGAAACGGGAAAACCGGAGTCAAATGCCTTGTATGTACCCGGCCAGTGAAGCCGATTCTGATACTGATTCTGATTCTAAGCCTGCTTCAATAACACCTGGTTTCTTCCAACGTCTGCAGCTGAGAGAAATAAAGGCCTTGTATCCAATTTGAGAATTTACGGTATTTTATTTTGGAGAAAATGGGAAAATATTGAGATACACTGTACATTGTATATCACAGCATAGTATGGAAGCTTATATACCGACTATATCCGAATGATAATGTTAACAAATGGAATAATCCAATTTTCATTTTCACATACTTGTAAGGGCTTTCTTTGACTATACGAAAAAGAAAATGGAAAAGCTGTTTGACATTTAATTTTCAAATTTGTAACCAGCTGCACAGTGGACAATATTCAAATGTGATTCCAATTTGAAAACGAAATATAAACAGTTTTCATTTTCATTTTAGCTTAAATATTGGAAAATCAGGTTACACTGAGTTTGACATTTCACTTTCAAAGACATAACCTGCTGTACAGCGGACAATATTCAAATGCAATAAGCAAAACAGGCCCCCAGTCTATTGAATTTACATTTACATGTCACCACGCTCTTTTGGGGTCAACATCAAAATGAAATCTGTCTTCAGTTAGGATGTCACCTGCTGCTTTGCTTATGTGCTTATTACTGTACAAAAACTTGATTCACTGATGCTGGTGAAACTGGATGATGATGATGATGGGGATGATAGTTTATTGTCCGATCGAGTCTGAAATGTTTCTTGCATCACAGCAGCTCCATTTGCAAAATCACAGAGATCCTATTTTATTGAGAAGTTTTTTCTGGTTTTCCCTCTGACGTGCTCCGGCCGCTCTGCTTCAACTCTCGGTGATTTGCAGAGTTTCCTGATGGACAGATACCTTTACTTGTTGGCTTTACTTGTACTAGTTAGTGGTCCTTAGCTGACCCTGCCCGGACTGGGCGTTCAGAGCACTGGCTGAGTGATGTTGTGTACACCGTTAGTACAGTATTGAGAGGAGTGTTCAGGGCAAACATCACTAGGACCTCTCATTACATAGTGTTATCGGGTTAGCTGTGTGGCCTCATAACAAACGGCATCCCTCTGCAGAGAGTAGCTGCTAGGATGAGTAGAGGATAAATGGTGGGGAGTCATCTGGACTGATCCCTCTGGGCTGCACCCCCTCCCCTTTCCTCAGCATACTCCACGTAGCCAGGAATGAAATGTTAAACTAAGTAAAAACTAATTTGTGCTACTCTGGTGGGTTGCAGCAGTATTCAGCCATGTGTTGGTCAGTACACATTAGCGAGGAGACCAGGGTTATTGATTTCCTTGTAAATGTTTACTAGTGAATATTTAGGGCACAGAATCCTCCAAATATGGACTGGAAAAACACAAAGAAAAACACTGGCTATCCCAATCTAAAGCATACCTAACAACCTTAAACTTACAGCTGACATAAATAACTTAGCACTAAACATAAGCCAAGAAGCAAACAGACTGCACAATGAGTACCTGGTTATACTGGAAGTCAGTAACACAGCCTGCACAAACTTCACTACAAATGATTCAGACATTTTGGTGAACAGTTATGGCTATGTCACATGAGAAGAGAGCTGACACTGCCCTCTGGTGGGCATGTTTGTAACCGCAACGTAACTGGGGTTCCTTGGAACGAATGACTACATGACTACATTTGTGACCCACATTAAATATTGGTAATATTAAAGCTTGTTAACCTAACACACAGAGTAGTCCTAGGTAATACAGGTTTTTTCAAAGCAACACAAGAGTAGCACAAAGTAATGACAAATGAATATGAGTCAAGCTGCTGGGCCTGATTACATGCCTGGCCGTGTACTAAGAACACGTGCCAATCAGCTAGTTGATATCATTACTGACATTTTTTAACATATCACTGTCACAGTGATGGTTCCCACCTGCTTCAAGACAGCCACCATCATCCCTGTACCTAAAAAGTCCACAGTGTCTAGTGTAAATGACAACCGCCCTGTGGCTCTCACCCCCATTCTGATGAAGTGCTTTGAGAAAGCCTGGACCCTCAGCGGTTTGCTTTCAGAAACCAACATTTCAGGTCAGCACTGAACACAGTCTCCCCCATGAAACTGATTGGAAAACGTAGCACTCTGGGCTTGACAAACAGACAGACAAACGGATCCCGGACAGTTCGGATTGGCGGTCACACGTCCTCCACGCTAGTGCCCAACACCGGAGGCCCCCAGGGCTGTGTCCTCAGCCCCCTCCTGTTCACGCTGTACACCCATGACTGCAGTCATGGAGACGACTCTGTTGGCAAGTTTGCGGACGACGCCACCATCATAGGCTGGATTAAAAACAATATTGAGGTAGGAAATCAACAGTCTTGCAGAGCGGTGCACAGAGAATAACCTACTGCTCAACGTCAGCAAAACCAAGGAGCCGATCGTTGATTTTATGAAAAACGAGGCAAAGACACACATAACACCTGTCTCCATCAGTGGAGCTGAGGTGGAGCAGGTGAACAGGTCATCGTCATGAAAGCTCAGAAAAGGTTGTATTTCTTAAGCAAACTTAAGAAGGCAAAATGCCTGTGCCATGTTCTTAGTAACTTTTATAAAGGAGCAATAGAAAGCATCCTGACTGTAAACACCACAAACTGGCATGGGACGTGCATGACCATTAGCATCATCATTATCATAGCCGTCATCAACATCATCATCATAGCAATTATCATCATTATAGTCATCATCTCTAACTATGATTCACTGTTAGATACCTACTGGCAATATGTTTAGTGTCTGTTCATTGATGCCAAAGAATGGAAATAATGGAAACAATGATATTATGCTCATATGCTACGTATTCTGAAACAAAACAGATTAGTGTTTAGTAAATTAGCACAAACTTAGTGACATACAGCAAACCTGTTGCACAGTAATGTTCCAGTGTAGGAACTTTGGGCTCAATGTGTTGGGCCCCCATAGCTGTGTTGGGCCCCTATAGACAGCCGGTCCTGTCTAGTACAATTTTCTTGCATACATGCAAGCCTTTGCGAAGCTTGTAACGGTCTAGAAGGAAAATACAAAAAGTAGCCTAAGGCGTAAAATAACTTCTGGAAAATCCTCCAAATGCATTTACTGTATTTGTCTATCTAATTCTGATCTATTTTATTCCATTAAAATCTATTCAGTCTGGTGATCTTTCTGTGGGATCACCTGGACAGTTTCATGACATTGTCATTTCGGATGTCTGCTCCTCTGCAGGTGACATTGGAGAAAATGTCTCTCTGGGTAACATCGGCTACATTCATGTTTCTGGACCAAACCGAGGATGCATCGGGGAAAGGAACAACTACTCTGTGACAGGTGGGTTATCTTTCTCAGTGGCTGAGAACATACTAAAAGGGGTACATTTGGGATATGCGTCATGGCTGCCATAGGGTTTCAAGACATTGACCATGTGATGCCATTATCCCTGGTTTATGTCGGGCCAGGAACCTTTGTTACATGTCAAACCCCCATATATCTCTCCTCTCATGACCTGCATCCTGTCTAATAAAGGCAGAAATGCCCACAAATATATGCATACAAGAAAACGGTCCTTTGGACGAAGGACCATCACCTGCAGCTGAACCTCGACAAAACGGAACTGCTTGTGATCCCGGCCAACCCAAA
>CM022484.1:1147490-1158165 GCA_011952105.1 Coreoperca whiteheadi
TGATGATGCTCTCAGTCAGGTCTGCCACGCTCAGACCAATGGCCCAGTTGGTGTAACCCTTCAGCTTGATCACCTCGTAGGCACTGAGACACAAAGCAGCACTCTGTTAACATCGAGACTGTGTGTGAACCACTTTGTTCTAGAAGTCTGATTTTACAGGAAAATATCACATTTTAATATACATTTCCTAGCAACCACCCAGAACACCATAGCAACCACCTAGTAAAATAAAAGTTAGAATTAAGTCTCTAATCTTACCATAACCCCTTAAAAACATCCCCAAATAGATGTGAAGTCAATTTCCTAGTGATTTTACAAGTACACAAATAGAACTTTCCACTTAAGATAAACAGTATAATCTATTGTATGTGTATTGAAAAATCTGTAATTCCTTATATTCTTTCTACATTGTAAAAAAAATCTGTGTATTTTCAAGTGACAATGTCATACAAATATTCACCATTAGTAAATCTTAAAAATGGAATTACACAAGTTGAACAGTCAATATCGCTTTGAAAACTAATTTATAGAACTGTTGGCTGTCGGAGCCATTTAAGCTGAAACAAACTGCTGATTGGCCGCGAATGTACTAGGAATGACCTCCATTGGCCCGAGGCTCTGTCAGGCAGCCATCGAGTGAAGCTTGCATTAACACTGCCAGGGTTGGAGGTTACATTCCCACTGGGGCCACTTGAACAAAACTGTAATCACTCGTGGCCTCAGATAACAGAAGCACTCACAGCTCTCCCGCTGACAGACAATGTTCGCGTCCATGATAGCCGTTATCAGCCGGTCTAATGCTGGAGATGTCTTCAGTCTTTTTTGTCTCATGTTTTATTTCCATTTAACAGGCAACGTGCTATGCCTTTCGTAAACAAACCAGTAGCCAGGACTACTGGCACCAGGATGCCGGGATTCTTCCGTCTCCCGGTCGCTTGAGCTCATCAGCACCAGGATGCCGGAGCCCAGCTCTCCTCCACATTCCTTCCATACTTCCCTCTCAGCCTATTCTAGCCCAGCAGGCAACTTCACTTCGTCTACAGCCAGTCCTCCCATTCGTCACCCTAACTCTTATCTTCTGTCCCGCTTCAGGAAAAGGACAATTACATGGCCATCATCTTTGATCTGGCTCTCCATTTTGGAGCCAAAGGTTTCCACCGTATCACATCCACGCCGCCTCCAAAGGCGGCATCGCTGACTCTTTCAGGTTTCTCATTTCAGAATTTCAGAGGCTCGGCCCCTCCGAGGGACTTCATCAACAGCATATCATCCTCGACCGTCTCATCCTACTTGTCAGCTTCGAAGAGTTTCCTCTACCTTCCAGACTAGTATAACTTAACCACCCGTCCTTCGATCTCGTAACCACGACCGGTTCTGTTACCTACGCTCATTTCGTCATGGCCATCAAAACGCGTACTATCAAATGGTTTACCTTAACGGCTTTAGCTTCTCTAAACTCCTGACCGGCAGCCTGGGACTGGCCTCCAGCCATGCTTCGTCCACAGGCATCTCAAGTCCTGTATTCTATTTCCAAAGTAAAGATCAAACTTTCATCGTTTAGTCACTGTTAAGCCAACACTGGCAAGAAGTCAGTGAAGTGATTTGATCCATTCTTTATACAAAAATATTGATTAGTGCAGCTTTAACTTCTAATAACTAGTGCTGCAGTAGATAATTTACCTTGGCTAGTAAACCCCAGGAACACAAAGAAACCAATGAATGGAACCCTCCATGACAGATTGATTTGATATCTAGTAGAAGAGGCTAAACAGGAAGTGACATCAGGACTCTTTATAGACATCTTTGTGATGAGATTAGTCCCGTCTACTGGATGTTTAGCAGTTACTGAAAAGATATGACACCTAAATGTAAGTTCCAGAGTTTAGAGATTTAGATTAGATTAGAACCTTTCTGAGGCTCAATCCTAACCCTGCTGCTGTGTTATCCGGTGATAGCGCTCGCTCTCTACAAACGTCTCTCCCACAGAGCGTACCTGTCCACTACAGCCTTGTGTGTGGCCTTCCACTGTTCCTTGTCAGCATCGGTGCCAATGTCGGGATTCAGCTTCTGCAGGTTGACTCCTGCAACGTTAGCGCCACTCCACACGGGCACTGAAATAAAAACACGCACAAACACATTTAACGCTGCACTGTGTAAGATTCCGTCCACGTTTCCTGTGCAGACATATATTCCTGCTTGTTAGGGATAACGAATAACCGAGCCTGGTCCCGGTGTGTACCCACCGCTGGTGTCTCCGTGCTCTCCCAGCACCCAGCCGTTAAAGGAGCTGGCGTGGATGCCGAGGCGCTCGGCCATCAGGTAGCGGAAGCGGGCAGAGTCCAGGTTGGTGCCACTGCCGATGACGCGGTGCTTGGGCAGACCACTCAGTTTCCAGGTCACGTAGGTCAACACGTCAACTGTGATGGGTGTGTTACAACCAGGGGGTTATTGCAAGGTAATATGCACAAACCCAAAGACGACCACGTGTGCCCCAGCGTGCTCACCAGGGTTGGAGACCACGATGAGTGTGCAGTTGGGGCTGTACTTGACGATCTGGGGGATGATGGACTTGAACACGTTGACGTTCCTCTGCACCAGGTTGAGGCGGCTCTCCCCCTCCTGCTGGCGAACGCCGGCCGTCACCACGACCAGGCGAGAGTTGGCTGTCACCGCGTAGTCTGGAGGGACGAAGTGCAACAAGATCGGATTAGTGGTGTCTGGAGACTAGGACCGGTAGGAGTCACATCGGGGCACCAGCATGATGAAACAAAGCGCACCGGCTACGATTTGGGACGAACTCAAGATGTATCGTTTCTAACATCTTTGCATCAATGAAATCACTAGTAGAGGCCCTAACCCTTTGTTATTTAGAAAAGCGACCGCTAATTTGTTAAGTCATTTTACAAGATTGTTTCCTCCTCTCCAGACTGTTCGTCAAGCTCACCTCCGCTGCGGTCAGTGGCCTGTCAGCGGGTCACATTAGAGATTAACACGCTCCTCCAAATCACATGTTTGGCGACTTGACAAGACGCAGGCAGTTTGCAATGCCGCTATAAAGTACACAGGCGGCGCGACGAACCTACAAACTCACCTGAAGCGGCGACATGGTGCGAGCGCGGAGACGGCTGCCTGCCCCTCCCCCTCCCATTCAGCTCTAGCTAGCCCCAGCGGTACCGCTAGCAAGACTAACAAATAGTAAAAATGGCACTTTAGTTCACTTATGCTCTGCTGTAAGAACCAAAGAAATCAAATCTAACTCTCTGCATCATAGCATCAGGTTCGCTTGTATCGCGTCGAATCCCTTGGTAACGCATCGTGTTGAGGCAAATCGTGTCGAATTGGAGGGAATCGTATCATGTCGCATTGGTAGTTGCTTCATATGAATCCGCCGGCAATGCACTGAGATGTGCATCTCATTGGCCCCAGTGACGGCGATGCCCATCCCTGCTGGAGAGGGAAGGGGAGTGCTCTGTGCAGCGCAGCTGGATGTGAGCGGCAGGTCCTGACCTTTGTCAGCGACTATCTTGGAGGTCTTGAGGAAGAGGCTTCCATGCTGCAGGTCCATCATCTCTCCCTTGAGACGATCCTCCATCACATCCACCAGAGCCAGCTCATCACACAGGTCCTGTCGGGAGGAGGGGGAGGGCAGAGGGGAGAGGAAGCGCAAGTAAGCGGCTTGAGGAGCTGAGTTACACTTCCAATGTAATACCCTCTTTGTCAGCAGGGCTGGGATTTGTTTTATTTTGCATTTACAAACGTCAAACTTTTCATTTTCTAATGGTCACGTTGTCACTCATCGCGTACACAAATATGGCAAACGGAATTTCAAATTTGACCAAATCATTTCTATTTAATATGGTCATTCCTGAGCTTCTACAGTTTGTGGCTCATCGAATAAAACGAGTTTGTTTTAAGATCTGCTGGGAAATACTAGAAACACCCTATACTTATGTAAAGAATCCTACCCATGATGCCAAATATTCACCTTTTAATCTAAAAGTTGCTTTCTCCTTGCACCCCGTATATGAACATACAGGTATATTAAATAATGGACTGTATGTGTGTTTTAACTTATATTTTGATCCAATAGCGGCTTTTCACATATATACAAACTGTGTGTGCTGATATATTACTGTAGCTTTGTACTTATATAATATCACTTATGGCTTCCAAGTATTTCTAATGCATGCTTTATCATACATTTGTATTATATATCATGGTTTACAAATGTGTAGCCCACACAGAGAATGGAACATCATATGCAATTCTAGTTGGTTTTTTTTAAATATTAGAAAATGAAATGATTTTTTTTTCCTCTTACACAGATGTGTCAGAGTTTCCACAGAAAGGAAAATCGATTCCTTGACTTTTGACTCTTACTTTTTCAATTAATCAAAATTACAAATAAAATGCCCTTTTGAACACACAACACACACACACACACACACACAGGAGAACTTGGGCTAAAGGTCTAGCATGGTCAGTCAGTGGTTAGTACTGTGGCCTCAGAGTGAGAAGGCCCCGAGTTTGAATCCAGTAAAGATCTAATCAATGTAACAATATCTCTCACATATCAGCATTTACAGTCTGAATATATATTTGGACATGTGTAAAGATATACTGGGCATACATGAAAAGGGCCATTGTTGCTACATTTTGGAACGTATGTGGTATATACGGCCACAGATGTGACTGCTGGTTGTTGAATATTGGCGAGAGACATGCTGACGTGTACTGTATATCATATATGTGACTGACACATATGGCCCAGGTTTGTGTTTGGGCTCGCTTCAGTTCCTCTCATGCTCGTCGTGTTGTCGTGTCTTACCCGCAGCAGGATGCTGACGGCACACGCCATGCCCACCTGGCCCACCCCGACCACCGTCACCTTGTTCCGGGGAGGCTCGGCGGCGCTGCTGGCCAGAGGGCTGATGAGCTTCTGCAGCACTGAGGACATGATCAAAGCTGCGGGGGGGAGACACACAGAGAGGACACGTCCCGGTGAGCAGGTCCCACGGGACACAAGGATGAACAATCGGCTTCAGTCGTTTAGTGCCACGTACGGCCTCCGAGGCCTCGCTCCTCACACGACGAGCAGCCTGCACAACAGCGGTGTATCTAAAGGGTTTCGGCCATCAACATACAGGTCAAAGGTCACACAGCTGTCTCTCAGGAGGTTTGGGATCATTGAGGGAACACTGGGCCGGTCAAAACACTGTCTGTAACAATAACGGACTACATACATATCCCAGGTACACTAACACGGGTGGAAAAGGTGAATAAACAGTTGCAGCTAATCACCCATGAATGTCTGGATCAATTTTCCAATTAATGGTTATTAAATGGTCTGTAAAATGTCTGAAAACTAACAAAATGCCCATCAGAAACAGAAGAGCAGCAAACCAACACGCTGGACACGTTGCAACCGGAGAATGTTTGCTTGATAAAGGACTCAAATAATTCATCAATTACCAACATTGTTGTGGATTCCCTTTCTGTCAAACTAATTGATTCATGGATTAATCATTTTCCCACTCTCTGACAAACAGTCGACGACACACACGTTCCCAATGACACAAACGTGGAATAAAAATGAACGCGCAGTAGCGCCAGCGAACAGCACCCAACCGAGCCGGGTCTGTAAGGCTGCCCAGCAACGAAACGGGCAGTTACAGCATTTGAACGCCGTGCGAGGGCTCGGACCACGTCGACAAACACTTACAGGAGGACGAGCGGATGGGCATCAGAAAGCGAGACATGGTGACGGCGTCCGAGTGCAGGAACCAAACCCACAAATCATCAACTGGCTACGGACGGAAGCCCAGCGTCCTTTTTAAGTACGGAGTCTTATCAGGACGGCCACTGCCGTCGTTTTCTTCCCTTTCGGTGACCGTCGCAGTCCCAGTGTGAACACAAAGTTGTCTCGGGGCATCATGCTAATCTGTACGTACAGGAAGCGCTGGTGTGGGTTATCGCGGCCATTATCCGCCCCTGCAGCCGCGTCTGTGCCGCTGTGAGTGTCAAATTGACATTAGTTATCACTTGTGATGCGGTCGTCCTCTGACGCCACTTATCACAGGAATACAGCGTTCTTCACGGACGTCTGAGGAAGCCACTACACCTGGGGAGGGAAAAGTGGTACTGCGTCTGCTTTTGATCGTGTTAGAATGGCAGTGTCTCGCACCGTGGACTCGTGTCTTCTTGTGGGGACATCAACTTAAAGTGTAAAGATATGAAGGATGAATTCACCCCGGCATATGGCTCTGATGGAATACTGATACCACAATGCTGAAAGACATCCTCTTGTAATACAGCATCCACATGCAGACACCACCAATCGCTGTGTGAATTAAAGCCACTATGTGTAGCGTTGGAACATTTGGGGCTTCGAGGTTTGTCAAATCACGGTCATGTTTCGCTGAGTTCAAAGACAAGCGCAGCTGCAGTCTCAAGTAGCCTATCACAGCTCTGGATGCTGTAGCGGGCGACAAAAAGCTGGTTTAGGGGCATGGGCCCTCTCAGTTGTTAGTCCGGAGTCTGGCCAGGTACAAACGACAGTAGCTACGTCTAATCGGGTCCTGTTGTTTTAGCACAGCTAAGCCTGTCGCAGTAATTACCTTACGGACTTATCGTGCGATACACAGGATTTGTAATCATCGCCCGTCGTGATGCCGACCTATCGTATATGGACGTGACCTCAGTCGTTTTTTGCCATCGTGTTCACATGCCTGTTGTTTTTGGGCATAAGTGTGTCACCCACGTTTAATCCAACACGATGCCAGAATGAGCAGCAGGGTTTCCCCAACCATTGCCTATACTGCCTGGTAACGAATGAATGCCTCTGCAGCCGACCCCCGGGCCAAATCTTTCATATTTATTGAAGTGCAATTTCTGTGAACAAAGTCTGAGAGTTTATTTGGGACGTTTTAATATTTTTTTTCCCCACATTCCAATGACTGAGCATGCTTAAGAATTTTAAGTTAATTAAAAAGGTGTACTTGCGTTATTATGCTACCATTATATCAGTGGCAAAAAGATGGCCTTAAAATGACAATAATGTCATTTATCGCAACTATTTCTGGGACAATATATCGTCCAACATATATGTGCGTCAACGTGTGTAATACGATTTTATTGGTCCCTTTACCAGCTCTGGCCACATGGTACATTCTGATCATCCCAGTAGAAAAATGGGGGGTTTTGAGGCCCAGGGATTGTGAACTGCGCAGGAAACGTGAAAAATGGCATTTGCCTCACACGATGATTTCCGGCTTTCGAGCACATTGTTTAAAGTTAGCTAAAGCAAGACACGAAGCCCACGGGAGAAAAAGTGAGTATTATTTAGTTGTTGTGTGAGGACTCGATGCGGTACTTGACTGTAACAACGACACAGGCAACAGCACTGAGATCTGTGGCAACTGTGGTGCAGTGGTCACAGTCTAAATTGTAGACACCCTGGGATTGCTTTGGCAACAGGAACATTCTGAAAAGGACCCTTTGACTGGTAACAATTTGAACCTCAGTCAAAAGGTCCAAATATATCAAAAAGCCATATGAAGTTATTCTTTTCTTGCCATTCATGTGTTTTGGGCAGTCGTCCAGAAAGACGCTAAACCTGCATTGGTTATGGATACACACTTGTTTGGTACATGGCCTGGGTGAGCAGTTGTCAATGGACTGGAAGGGCTGCCATGTTTTGGACTCATTATCCATCGTTTAAGACAGACCAGCAGCTGCTCAGTCCCAGAAGGAGGAGCTGATGCCCCCACGTCCAGCAGCCTGCCCCCCCTGGATGTCCCATCTGGAACCAAGACGACGGACCATCAACTATATGGACAGACACAGAACACCTTGTCCCGAGATATGAATGCAGCTCAGCGGTTTCTAGTTGTTGTTGTTCTCTCTGTGCCAGTGGGTGGCACATTTGGGTGAGCTTTCAATTTCACACGGTTTCACAACGAAGTCATCCAGCAAGAAAATTGCAGCAGTTTTCTTCATACAAATATTCCAGCGCAGCGCCGCTTTATGACCCAAAGTAAAAGAATCATCAAGCCTCAAGCCCCGCAAACAAATTTCCACAAAAAAAAACAACACCACTACTTGTCCCCCAAGCTATATATCAATCCAATCAAGGAACCATTTTTAATGCGATGGACAAATTGTCGTGAGCTGCTCAACTCAGGAGAAGACTCTGGACGTCTTACACTGCAATGTTTCGTGAGGCTCGGCCGAGGAGATAGTGGAATCAGCAATACAAGGTGAACCCAGTGCAGAGCTAACCCAGTCAGAAGGTCTCTTCCGGTTCCACAATATGTATCCCTCTCGAGCCCTATAGTGTCTAGCATGTCTCCCTGACAAGGTTAGGAGCCTTTAGCCTAAATACGAGTGCTCTTCCTATCGGAGGATGAACAGTCACTCTCAGCTACAGTCACGCTTGAATTAGCGGGACATCTGCAGTACATTCTTCAGGCAAATAGCTCAGTACGTCTTTCAGGGAGAAGACACAAGCTCCTATCAGCGACCTCGGGGTTGCCTCGGTAACGGCCCCACCTGTTCCCTCCAAGCCCGAAGCGACAGATTCAGGAGACAGTAGAGTGAGCTGTGGCTGAGAAACACAAAAGGTCAGCTCCATTTCTAGGCTAGCAGGGGACTCCTACGTGCCTACAGCCACGCTTCTGTCCCTCACCTGTTAACCATGTTTCTAAAGATGGCCTAGGGGAAATTCCTTACTAATGTAATATAAGAAAATTCCATGGCAACCGAAACCATTTGGAATCTAAAACATGGATTTAACCATTTGGTTTATGGAAATAGCTGACACTTGGCAGTGCTACACGTTAAGATTCCAGCTCGTATCAAGGTCAAATGGACTCTTGAAAGAGGCGCTCAAGGGGAGGTTGTTTGCGTCCATAAAGGGAAACCCCTAGTGGCTCTATAAACTGGGCTGTCCAGCTATCTGGCACGTCTTCCGGAGACAAAGGGGCTGCTGAACACCACAATGCTCTGTTACCTAACTGGCTCTATGGAAGTGTATACGGGACTATATTCAAACGAAAGTGTAACCTTGGAAATAAAAATGTAATTCCACATACCTATATGGGCCTTCTAAGACTAGTAAAAATGAAATGTTCTAACTATTTGACAATTAAAATTAAAACTGCATTTTACATTTTATTTTCAAAGACTCAACCTGCTAGACAGTGGGCATTATTCAAATGCCATAAGCAACAGTGCCCCCAGTCTATTGCATTTACACGTCACCGGTAGGCGATTTGTACATTTGAGAGAACGGAGACCCAGGTGAACCAAATCCACACTGGTAAAAAAACTCAAAGCGATCAAAGGGCAGGAAGCAAAACCGCAAGACACATGAGGTGAGGAGAACGTTTCCAAATAGGGCCGGAAATAAACCAAACCCAAAACCATTTGAATAGCAGGTGAAGTCTTTGAAAATTAAATGTCAGATGCAGTTTTCATTTTCAAATTGTTAGAAAACGGCGTTTTTCGTTTTGACTTCAACATTGCTTGCATAAATGGGAAAATCAGGTCCCATTGTTTGCATTTGTATTTGTCAAATTGGATTTCACGTTTGAGTGTAGTCCGCTACCACTTTGAAAATTCAATGTCACACGGCTTTTCCCCATTTTCATTTTAAACATGGTCCCTAGAAAGGGCCATACAAGTGTGTGTGCAAATGAAAAATCGGATTATTGCGTTGTCGTTTTCACTCAAATAACACGGACGCATATGTGGATAACTATAATGCTATTGTGGAATTGCACTAAAATGTAACATTGCCATTCGAAATATAGTCCCGCGTATGCTTCCATACCTGCTCACCAGCCTGTAGGCTCGTGTGTCCGAGCAACACAGCCCGTTAGAGAGTTCATTACTTCATGGAAGAGGATGTGCTGGCTTTGTTCCCCTGTTTTACTGTGACTTTGGTGGAACTGAGGTTACGTAACAGCCAGCCCGGGCCCGAGCCCTGTCCTTGATTTTGGCGATGGGAGACACAGCGAGGAGAGATGACGGTTTGAACGACACGGGAGGCTCTGGTGCGCATTGTAAATGACGCATTACATGCCTTTAACAGGACGCGAGCTCGAGTTCACTGCGGGGTAATTGGGTTGCCGGTGTGCGCGACGGTACAGGATAAAGCGACATTCAAAAAACCACCCTCAAAGTCAAGTAGCGACACGGCCGGGGACGCCGGCAAATTAACGGATACGTCGACGTTTCGAAGCGGGTGGAAAGTAAAAGAGGCCTACTAGCCCCGAATACATGTGTCTTACACCACGGACAGGGGAGCTTAGTGAGCTGCAGCCGAGCACGCCGCACGGTTGGTCCGTTAACTGTGGCCGCACAGGGGCCGACATTCTCCACATTTCGCACGTCGTTCCAAAACCATTCTACCAGTGATGATGCCCGATAGCTTTTTAACCATCTCAAGTGAGGCAAAGCGGCCACGTACTCTCCCTTTACCGCAGTTTCATACCGATACACCGCATTCAGGCTAACTTCGCATGAAATGACGGCGGCTTCCTGCAGCAGCCACTGCCAACTCTCGGCATCCATTTGCCGCCGAGGCGTTCAGCACGCATCACTGTGCGGGGGGGGGGGGGGGAGGTGAGGGGTGAGGGGGTGAGGTAAGGAAAGGAAATGAATAAATAAGCAC
>CM022484.1:1165293-1214609 GCA_011952105.1 Coreoperca whiteheadi
CTTTTATACAACGGTATGGGGTAAAAAGACAAGCCCCGGGGCCCGGCTCCTCCCCCGGCGCGGGTTGGGAACCCGGGGGGTGGGGGACCCCCCCCCCCCCCCCCCCCACCCAACACCGGCATTATATAGCTTATACAGATATTCAAAGACAGATATTGTCGTCTTGGTGAAATGACAAAGTTAAAGTCAGAAACTGCCACATTCACCTGACAGCCGCAACAACGACGGACATCAAACCGCTTGTAAACCAAGAAAAAGAAATCATCATTAAAAAGGTTTGCAGCTTGACAACGCTATGAAAGATGCAAAATGTGTCTTTGCTAAAAATAAAGTAATTAGCGGTCTATAATATAACCCGTATCAACATCTACCATGCAATAGAATGTGTTGTTGCTCCTACTTTTGACAACAACTTTGTTTCAAATGGTAAACGGACAGCATTTACATAGACAAAGCTGCTATGCAAGGCGCTGGCCTGCCCTCGGGGGCAACTTGGCGTTCAGTGTGTTGCCCGAGGACACTTCTACACGTGGACACGAGAACTAACTCAGTGGTGTAGTGCAACAGAAGCCTTCCATTTCATCCATTTGGAGGATTTTTCAATGTGTCCTTGCTCTCACTGTGCGTCAAGGGTCAGGTTAGGGTGTGTTATTTTTCAATTCAGAGGTTTTCTCGTTGCACTTTTCCCATAGAGCAGGTCTAGACCGGCCTCTTTATAACATTATTTACAGAGAACCAGCAATGCATAGTGAGGCCACAGCGAAGCCCTGTGAAACTGTAACTGTAGCTTTAAACCTCACTGTAACCTTGGCACATTCGGCTGCTGTTTGGTAACTTCCGCAAACCCTCGTGTTCCGTCTGTCATTGAGTAGAAATAACGAGGCACTGGTTGCATCACAGATCTTTGCTGTGACACTGCAGAGGCCCCGCTGTATGCACTGACAGATGTAACATGGATTTAGCACAAGCCTGTCCTTACGGGCGCCCCAGCTGACTTTCCCAGTAAGCCCCCTCCCTCCCTGTTCCTCCCCAGGCCTGCTGTGGAGTGGATTCCTCCCACTGCAAATTCCTCACAGCTAGTAAAGCCAGCCAGCCAGCCAGCCCGCCAGCCCCCCCCTCCCGAATTCATGTGACCAGGAACAACGGCTGCTATTTCAGAGTGACCTCCGAATTCAGCACAGGGCTGGAAGGACAATGGCTAGATGCATGAATGCACGGATGACTCCGTTCGCACATGCGCCAATGCAGCCTCCTCTGCCCCGGTGTCCTTTCCCCTGTGGAGCCAGCGTTGACTCTGTCCGTCCCCACTGTGAGAGCCAGACAGCAGCGGGCGGAGCTCCCACTCTCACTGGGGCCAAAAGGTATCTGCGGACACTTCCAACATTCCGTTTCGTTAAAGAAGACCCTTTTATTCCTCATGAGCTTGTCAAGTAAAGATGGTGAAAGCAATACAATCCGAAGCTACAGTTCAAGTGTCACGTAAATGTCGAAAACCCAGGCTCCTCTTTGCTCCTTTGACAAGGCTTAGATACCAACTGGGCGAAAGGGAAAACTGCCCCTTGGCCCTGGAACCCCTGGAGCCCCAAAAGACCCCGGGTCACTGCATGTCAGTTGGATATGGTCATTTGATTGATTTGTTGGGGCATTCGTACCAGTCAGGGCTGCAAACTCAAGTTGGACGAAGGTTCCCGAAACCAAGCCCTTGTAGGGAGATAACTCACTATTATCTGACATTTCACTGAATAAATGTTTAATCAAAAGAATAAAATAAAACTCCACGACAATCGATTAAGACTCGCTAGTAACAGGCCTCATTTATGTTTCTTTTTGGCTTTTGCCTCCTGCCAAGATCTCAAGCGCTTAATGTTGCTGATCCCTTTCCGCGCCATTTTTTTTTCCCCTTCCTCGACCACCTTCCTCCTCCTCGCTGCACAGCTGGCTCCACTGACCAATCAGCAACACATCGGACGCACCGCACAGACGGAGGCAGTACTTAAAGCCAGGGTAGGCGATGTCTTTCGGAAGCGTTTGGCTTTTTTATTTTGTTATAATTGTTGAAATTCTCTTTACATCCCCATACAGCAATCAGTAAATCAAACGCTCTGTCGCGTGACAGAAAAATGAAAAAACCCCCGCTGTCGCAGGACTGTAATAAGCACGTCCAATCATTTCATTCGGCTGGTGGGTCGCCGCGGTTCCTGCCATGTATAGTCTACTTTGGCTTCTGTACTTTAATGGGGAATGGGGGCAGCGGGGTACACGCTCAATGCTCAGAGGGCTGGAGGTGGGGCCCGTGTTTCTTTATTACTAATTGATGCCCCAGCCAGGAGTGGCTATCAAACAGAAGACCTTCCCAACATAAGGGGCAGCTCAGTTTGTACAAAACGTCGTCTGAAAGGAGCAAAAGAGTTTATAGGATCTTTGCTCTTTCTCAGTCTGAAGAACTGTCTGAAGCTTGCCCCGTCGGGGTCTTTGGAAAATCTCAAGCTGCACATACTCAATATTTTAGGACCAAATGACCGAAAGCGTCTGCTAAATGACTAAATGTAAATGTAGAATTATCACCAGCTCTGCAGTTTCCCTCAGCTCCATGGGAGCGTTTTGGCACCTTTCAGCTCATTTTTTTAGCTGTACAACCCAAGACCTGGTTTCCAGCTTCAGCTATTTTCAGTGAAAAAGGTCTTTTTAAACCTGTACGTAATATACACAATATATAATGATCCTGTTCGCACAACATCTACTTCCTGTCTGTCCGTCCTGGGAGAGGGATCCCTCCTCTGCTGCTCTTCCCGATCATTTGTTTCCCTGTTAAAAGGGGTTTTTTGGGTAGTTTTTCCTTCGTCAAATCGAGGGTCTAAGGACAGAGGGGGTCGTATGTTGTACACATTGTAAAGCCCTTTGAGGCAAAATGAGTGATTTGTGATTTTGGGCTGTATAAATAAAAGTGAAATGAAATGAAATCCACTGCACACTGCCTGCTCAGCACCAAACAGCAGACAGACACAGTTAGAGACCGGTGACCGTAGTTAGGCATTTTTCCCCCCTCAGGACTCGGTGGAGACCAGAGACAGAGCTCAACGAGAGGGAATAGTGGACCGCTTGTTAACGCAGGCCGCATGACACCTTTAGAAGCTTGTTGCACTGCCCCGATAATGGCCAAATAAATAAATGCAGGTTGAAACAGGAGACTTGACTTCTGCTCCAAAAACTCAAGACCTTTGTCTGCCAGTGGGTTTTTTTTTTTATTAATGGTCAGGTTTTTGTCACTACACTGGCACTGCATTGTAACTGTGCTTTCAAATGATTCGTTTCTCTACCATTGTCGTGTTTGATCTGTTTTTTTGTTCTAGTCCGTTTTCCTGGGAATGTTGTCAGAGGGTCCTGCCGTAAAAGCCTTTTGAATTGCCTTTGTGTTTGAAAGGTGCTCTACAAACAAACTCCCCTGACCCTGCATCTCGAGGCCTATGAAATGGGACAACCCTTCCGGAAGGGCAGTGTGCTACGACTGACTTTACTGCCTACTAACTTTAGGAACTGCAGGAAAAGTATTGGGATGGGGCTGGGAGGGGCTCTTGCATTTAATTTGCTTATTTTCTATACAATGTTATATTTCATTCAACTCAGCTATGCGTCAAAGATCTTACTAGTACCACGCTGAACGCAGCGTCCTAATATTCCGATTTTTATTTTTTTTTATCGATAGCGACAGCTGAGGAGAGACAGGACATGCAGCAAACGGCCGCGGGTCGGACTCGAACCCGTGTCGATCTCATACATGGCAGGTTACAAAATCATTTGATCAAACTCAAGGTTATATTCATCATGTCGAATCCGGTGGTGGAGTAAAAATAATACGGTGCAAAAGTCCGTCAGTAGTCACGGAGCTGGCGCCTGTGTCCTGGAATAACTGGTAATTTAGCAGCTCTTGGTTCAAAATTAGAAAGTGGCTTTGTGTCATCATTTTATGTTTGCAATAAATATATTTTGAGATATTTAGGGTGGAGGGTGTCGCAGTTTTTCGAGGTCAAGGGGCGCATCTATTTGACACCTCTTTTTAAAGACGATTTTGCAATAAATCTCACAATGGAAGAATGCAATAAAATCTAAATGAGAAAAAGTCGGAAGACTCGCCCCACCTCTACCAAAAAAAATCAACAAGACGACAGAAAATACAACAAACCTGCCCCATTCCGCTCTCCCCCTGATCATCTTTCATACAGTCAACTTCATAAGAAAAACTAAGCATGCTGTCAGAGCCCGAACACTTAGAGGAAGGGGAGATGTAGCTGAAAATGATCGGAGTGCAGTAAAGGTTTCCTTGGCAAATCCAGATCATGACCGTGATACCCTGCAAAACAGAAATTGTCTCTTTAGAAATAACTCATTCAGCCTCCGGCGCGGGCGAAACTCCTGTTGACAAAGCATTAGAGCTGGAGGTTCACGGGGGTCGTCGGGTGTGTAATAGCTCACGCTGCCTGCCTGGATGTGGCGCAGCGTGATGGAAACACGGCGTGGATTGGACCTGATAATGAAGGCTGAGGCCTAACTGTCCCTGATGGAGCCCACAGCTGTTTCCATCAGGAGCCCTAAAATAGACCACAGATACTTTTCAAGCTGCGTGGAAGTGAGCAGAACGAACAATGCAAAACAACGGGGGGCAAAATGGGACAAATCACTGGGGTCCACGCATTTACAAGTTATTACTAAATGTGGAAATTGCTGCTGTGATGACAACCGAAAGGAGGACCTGTGTAAATCGTAGCTCTGGGAAACCCTTTCACCTCTCGCAGTGTTTTATATCCGTGACACAGCAATGACATTGTGATCTCACAAACAGGGAACACGTAATTGGAAATCCATTTCCCATGACCTCTTGCAACCTTACCCTGCCAGCTGCGCTGAGATACTCCCTTTTTCCAACAGAAGACAGCACTTTTGTTGCCGCTGCACAAACCACCTATTTTACGAGCAAACAAATGGATTCTAATGACAGTATATGTGTGTGTGTGTGTGTGACGGCTGTGACCCAGGCCAGGCTCGGGCCCATTAGATGAGGCAGCTCTCAGTGTGCAGCAGCAGCTAAATCTGCTCACCTTCCTCTTTCCACATGGCACACATTACGCTCCTCTCACACACACACAAGCTTCTTCTAACCCCAGTTTGAAAAGTGCTGTTTTTCCTCCCCTACATCCCCCCAAGAGCTCCGTCACTACCTACCAGCATCGCGAGGAGGGGGCCGGATGCATGCAAAGCAAACATACGGACTGGAACTGAGCGAAAGCTACGGAAACTTGAGACGGACCCGTTTCTCTCACAATGAGGGTTTCAGTTCTCATAAGTCTAGTCTACACTCATTTCAGGAAAACCCTCTGACAAATCGAAGCCACGTTAACATATCCTTACTGTGTTGAGAGTGTGTGGTCCAAATGGGTTTTCAGGAAGATGCTGAATGCAGGACTTTTACTCAAGGGAAGGATCGGAACAGTCCTTGGCTCCCTGCTCGACTCAAGGGTCAAGTTTAGCCCCCAAGCAGTAAACAGTGGCGCGAGCGCTCCCTCTAGTGGTGGAACACGAGAGCGCAAGAGGTAGGAACCACTTTAGCCTAGTACTGCTTGGAATTACAATTTAGAAGCACTGACACCTGACATAGTCCATTTTCCAGGACCAAACCACTACAACATATATAGGCTAGGCCAGGTAAAGCACGTTTGCTGACCAGTTTCACGAGCGTTCTATACAGACTTGTTCCTGACTTGAAAGTCTGCATTGTTACTAAACTCAGCACGTGTTAGACCTCAGTGAGAACTCCTTTAAAGCAGACTTGCCTGGCCCGGCAGAACACCTAACATGTTCTGTGCTGTACATTAGCAAAAGCCCACAGAGACCTGGAATCTGTAACCTGTGGTTGAACTCGAAGCCTCACTAACACAGGGGAACAGTCCGCTGCACTTGTGAGCTGACCTCGGAGCTTCGTTCCTGGGTCCATTGAGACTGTTCCTTCAGTGCTGGATCATGGTGTAATCAAGTCATGTGCAGAACAAGGTGTCATTACCTGGATCATTCCTCCAAGGCTTCTAATCTGTTTAACTAATTACATGCAAATTAATGGGGAAAAGAGGACAGATAGTGTTTTCCAGGGAATTTAATTCTTTTATTAGAATTTCATCATTTTCTAATGACAGGGATGGAACCAGACGGGTGTTTCTAGAGGAATATTTTCTGCCCCACTGTCGGTAATCCAAGAGTGACAGTTCCACCTTGTGGCGCTGTTGTTTCTGTTGAATATACATTAGCAGCAGCCCTGAGAAGAGCAGCAGGAGTTACAACATAAATATAGAAAACTGCTGTGAAACTTTGGGGAGTTCAGTCGGCTGGAGGCAGCGGCTCAGTGAGGGATGGAGGCTGTGGGGGTGGGGGGCTTTACTCTGTGAGGCCAAGCTTCTTCTTCAGGGACTCGGGCATCTCAGGGGGAGGGGGGCGGGGCAGGCGGAAGTAGACCTTGACTGAGTCGTAGATGAACCACTGCAGGGCCGTCAGAGTACCAATCATGATGATACGGGCCACCAGACCCTTCCACACACCTGAGCAGGAGACACAACATCAGCTCAGTGAGGGCGGGGGGGGGCACTTTACCTGAACTTCAGACTGCACCATAGTTCATTATACTGACGGGGTTTCTAATAATGCAATACTTCTAATATCCACTGAGTAAAAAGGGGACGATTCATGATACTTCAAATTGATGCAAAAAGATTTCTTGAACCCCCCACCACATGGTTCACAGTATCACTCACATGGAATACAGGGAGAGCTACTGCACTAAAAACTGTACACAATCTGAAACTAGATAAATCTACACATCATGCTGTCATGGTGAAAGTGGCTGATTGTCAGCTGCTCTTTAATCAGCAGTGTGTCCGCCCCCCAGGCTCGCAGCACTGGGAGCTCCCCGCCTGTACAGGACAGGGTTGCCAGTGCTGCAGGTGGACTGGAGGACAGGTGGACTGTTCTCACACGCCAATGACTCAAGCACCTCCAACTGTCCAGCCAGAAAGCTGCTGAGGAGCTCTGCTCAGAGCACAGCGCCCTCCAGAGGTGGATCTAAGGAGCGTGTTGGCATCAGAATACACTACGCTGCTGTTGAAGTGACCGACTAGAGTTGATACAGACCTTTGGGTCCCAGCCTCTTGAGGACCTGGGCAGCGGTGCTGCCCTTCTCCTTGTTCAGCACCGACACCACAGAGTCAGCAGGGTGGGACACGATGGCACAGAACACACCAGCTGCACACAGAGCAAGAGGAAGAGCACGTCAGAACACTTGGAATACCTTGACACACCAACACGTTTAACAGCAGTTCAGTGGCACGATGCACTACTGCCAATATGTAGCTGCGTTCCGAGGAAACCCACCAATACTGACGGAAACGTTCCCACTGTACAAACTGCTAATGCTTTTGGTTCTTGATAAATCAGTGTTTGCTGTGTCGAGGAACACCGCACACTGTTTTAACCAGCAGTCCAGAGATCTTGCTACTCACCGATGTAACCGGCCACGAAGGTGACCACCAGCTGCTCGGACTTGCTGCACTCACTGCGGGGCTTGGGAACAACGTACTTGTAGAGCATCTCCACAGTGCGCTCGAAGCAGGCAAACTTCATCATGGTGTAGGGGATCTGCCTCATCCACAGGGGCACGACACCCTTATAGAATCTGGAGGGAGGGAGGGAGGGACGAGATGTGAGCTCCCAAAAACCTCACGTTGAAGATATTTAACCATCAATTCAACGGCATTCTTGAACAACAAAAAAAAACAAGGAAGCCATGCAGGTCACTAGGAGTCCATGAACATTCCATTTGTTCCCTTGCAGCCATGTCTCCAAACTCTGCCCTCTGGTAAATGTGAGTACTTGGGCCCTGAACAGTCAGCGTTCTTTAGTTAATCTCAATGCTCAGTGTCAGAATCAGCTTTATTGGCCAGGCATGTGAACACACACACGAGGAGTGGGGCTCTGGTTTTTCCGTGCACAGACGGAGGTAACGTTTAGCATAACGATGTCCAGGTTTTACCTTGTTGAGGTTATTGTTTAACAGGCAAACTAGAGGAAATATAAAAAGAATACTACTGTATGGGAGGAACATTGTGTTTCTGGATTTACATGTTGATTTCCATTTTGTGCCTTTGCTTCCCTCCTGTGACAGCGGAACATTACTACATGAGAACTCTAGCAGTTCTCCTTGCATAAGAAAAAAACAGAACAGGGTTCCTACAGCTTAAGGCAAGTTTGCCTTAAGACTTTAATGCAACTCGAAATTAATCTTAGGCTTAGGGACAATCCTGCCCAAACATTTATTGTAACTAAACATGACTTTTGGTCCGGTGAAAACGTTGGGATGATCTACTTCAAATGTTGGAACTTAAGACTGTAGGGCGGAATACATGGAAAACAACGGACATATTATCATAACAGTCTCTTTATGGTTTACCTTGGAAACAAGCTTGTTTTTTGTCACGCTGGTCTCCTACTCTCAGGTGCAGTGCTATTTGTTTAAGGGAATGGTGTGACAGGCTCCTCTGAAAACGGAGCCCAGCCAGCGTTCCCTCCCTGCAGGCCTGTGGACGCAGCACGAGCTGGCCGAGTGACAAACAGTCACGTCTCTTTGCAAGCGCGTCACAACAGAGAAAGCGTTAGTGGCGAACGATGAATGAAAGGAGGTGCTGCTGCCTTTTCATCTGTGCTGGCTACAGACTGCCACTCAAAGGCCACCGCCAACTTTTAAGGTGGAATGTGTTCTTGCATGGTACTCAATGTATGAGTTGATGTCGTGAATCAGTCAACACACCTTAAATGTCAACATGACAACTTTGACCATTCCGTTTGTTTTTATTGGCTCTCTTGCATGACATGTGCTGTGCGATGTCAGAAAAAAGGTTAAAATCCGACTTCTATGTCTTGGCACACAAGACTTTGGCACGAATGATTTAAGACAACAATTAAGGCCTTATTTTTGGTTTAATGAGTTCAATGCCTTTAAAGACTAAGGATCCACAGGAACCCTGAAAAGGAGAAATCCGTTTGGTCAACAAATAAATTAAATCTCATCAGGATAAACATCCATCTCCCAACCAAAATCCAACTCTGATCACCTGAAGACTGCATTTCTAGCTCTGTGAAGTAGCCATGTCATGTGTGTCCGCCCCCCAGGCTCGCAGCACTGGGAGCTCCCCGCCTGTACAGGACAGGGTTGCCAGTGCTGCAGGTGGACTGGAGGACAGGTGGACTGTTCTCACACGCCAATGACTCAAGCACCTCCAACTGTCCAGCCAGAAAGCTGCTGAGGAGCTCTGCTCAGAGCACAGCGCCCTCCAGAGGTGGATCTAAGGAGCGTGTTGGCATCAGAATACACTACGCTGCTGTTGAAGTGACCGACTAGAGTTGATACAGACCTTTGGGTCCCAGCCTCTTGAGGACCTGGGCAGCGGTGCTGCCCTTCTCCTTGTTCAGCACCGACACCACAGAGTCAGCAGGGTGGGACACGATGGCACAGAACACACCAGCTGCACACAGAGCAAGAGGAAGAGCACGTCAGAACACTTGGAATACCTTGACACACCAACACGTTTAACAGCAGTTCAGTGGCACGATGCACTACTGCCAATATGTAGCTGCGTTCCGAGGAAACCCACCAATACTGACGGAAACGTTCCCACTCTACAAACTGCTAATGCTTTTGGTTCTTGATAAATCAGTGTTTGCTGTGTCGAGGAACACCGCACACTGTTTTAACCAGCAGTCCAGAGATCTTGCTACTCACCGATGTAACCGGCCACGAAGGTGACCACCAGCTGCTCGGACTTGCTGCACTCACTGCGGGGCTTGGGAACAACGTACTTGTAGAGCATCTCCACAGTGCGCTCGAAGCAGGCAAACTTCATCATGGTGTAGGGGATCTGCCTCATCCACAGGGGCACGACACCCTTATAGAATCTGGAGGGAGGGAGGGAGGGACGAGATGTGAGCTCCCAAAAACCTCACGTTGAAGATATTTAACCATCAATTCAACGGCATTCTTGAACAACAAAAAAAAACAAGGAAGCCATGCAGGTCACTAGGAGTCCATGAACATTCCATTTGTTCCCTTGCAGCCATGTCTCCAAACTCTGCCCTCTGGTAAATGTGAGTACTTGGGCCCTGAACAGTCAGCGTTCTTTAGTTAATCTCAATGCTCAGTGTCAGAATCAGCTTTATTGGCCAGGCATGTGAACACACACACGAGGAGTGGGGCTCTGGTTTTTCCGTGCACAGACGGAGGTAACGTTTAGCATAACGATGTCCAGGTTTTACCTTGTTGAGGTTATTGTTTAACAGGCAAACTAGAGGAAATATAAAAAGAATACTACTGTATGGGAGGAACATTGTGTTTCTGGATTTACATGTTGATTTCCATTTTGTGCCTTTGCTTCCCTCCTGTGACAGCGGAACATTACTACATGAGAACTCTAGCAGTTCTCCTTGCATAAGAAAAAAACAGAACAGGGTTCCTACAGCTTAAGGCAAGTTTGCCTTAAGACTTTAATGCAACTCGAAATTAATCTTAGGCTTAGGGACAATCCTGCCCAAACATTTATTGTAACTAAACATGACTTTTGGTCCGGTGAAAACGTTGGGATGATCTACTTCAAATGTTGGAACTTAAGACTGTAGGGCGGAATACATGGAAAACAACGGACATATTATCATAACAGTCTCTTTATGGTTTACCTTGGAAACAAGCTTGTTTTTTGTCACGCTGGTCTCCTACTCTCAGGTGCAGTGCTATTTGTTTAAGGGAATGGTGTGACAGGCTCCTCTGAAAACGGAGCCCAGCCAGCGTTCCCTCCCTGCAGGCCTGTGGACGCAGCACGAGCTGGCCGAGTGACAAACAGTCACGTCTCTTTGCAAGCGCGTCACAACAGAGAAAGCGTTAGTGGCGAACGATGAATGAAAGGAGGTGCTGCTGCCTTTTCATCTGTGCTGGCTACAGACTGCCACTCAAAGGCCACCGCCAACTTTTAAGGTGGAATGTGTTCTTGCATGGTACTCAATGTATGAGTTGATGTCGTGAATCAGTCAACACACCTTAAATGTCAACATGACAACTTTGACCATTCCGTTTGTTTTTATTGGCTCTCTTGCATGACATGTGCTGTGCGATGTCAGAAAAAAGGTTAAAATCCGACTTCTATGTCTTGGCACACAAGACTTTGGCACGAATGATTTAAGACAACAATTAAGGCCTTATTTTTGGTTTAATGAGTTCAATGCCTTTAAAGACTAAGGATCCACAGGAACCCTGAAAAGGAGAAATCCGTTTGGTCAACAAATAAATTAAATCTCATCAGGATAAACATCCATCTCCCAACCAAAATCCAACTCTGATCACCTGAAGACTGCATTTCTAGCTCTGTGAAGTAGCCATGTCATGTGTGTCCGCCCCCCAGGCTCGCAGCACTGGGAGCTCCCCGCCTGTACAGGACAGGGTTGCCAGTGCTGCAGGTGGACTGGAGGACAGGTGGACTGTTCTCACACGCCAATGACTCAAGCACCTCCAACTGTCCAGCCAGAAAGCTGCTGAGGAGCTCTGCTCAGAGCACAGCGCCCTCCAGAGGTGGATCTAAGGAGCGTGTTGGCATCAGAAATCCATTTTCTATCAGCCAATTATTCAAACACTAATGCAACCATTCCTATATCTGAACAACAACAACGTACTGACAGTGACTGATCACTAAAGTGAACACTTTGGACATGCGAGGGAGCACACTTACGCCCAGAGCCCCTCCTCTGCGAACATCTTGGGGACACACTGTCTGAGGGTGTTGGCATAGCCCGGCTGGGTCTGGATACGCACTTTGACAGCCTCCATGGGAGCCAGAGCAATGTCAGCAAAGAACTCTGCGCTGGCTGAGGCAGCCAGGTACAGCGATGTCCTCCACAGGTAGGTGTTCTCCTGTTGGTTGAAGCCACACAACAAACCGTCAGGCAGATGAGGTGACAGACAGCACTGCTCAGGTTCCCCCTACGTCTCAGCAGCAGAGATTACCACTGAAAACAAACGCAACACTTTTGGTATAATAAGGTTTGCATAAAGCAAGGACATTCCACATGATGCAAGAGCTGGCACTGGGGTCTGCACTGCTCTCTGAGACTCATCACAGGAATAACTTGACTCTCTGAAACATATGCATGTACTGTATCTTTCTGCATGGCAAGCATGCGTTAGACTACACAAGACGATCTCGAGCACCAACATGTACACTTCCACAACATTAGCAAGGAGTCACGAGTCAGTCTCTATAAATGGTTACGGTCTGGAGCCCTTAGTGGCAGCTTATTTTAGTTTATGGCAGTAAATCAGGAATGAAAACGTAAGGAAGTTTTATTGTTGCTACCAAGTAGAAAGAAAGCTCATTTTAAATCACACCAACAGAAACACCTCCAACTGCTTGGAGAACATATGGAAAAGTATCAGTGAGAGTACCAAGTGATGTTCCCAATATAAAAACAAAATAGTACCAAGTGATGTTCCCAATATAAAAACAAAATATACCCATCTCTAACTGCAATCAAGTGAAAACTGAATGATTAACCGTTGAGCACTACGAAGCGAGATTAGTGGCTCAGCCAGCTATGTTGAGCCTAAAGCCAGACTTTTCAGCGTCAACAAGGTGGCTCTGTTAACCTGCTGGATCACAGAGCGGCACCCTTTTGCAGGTTCTTTTCTTGAGGATTCTCTGAGCAATTCAGATCAGCTTCTCTATAGGAGGCCGTCACCTCGGGAACACATTACCAAATGGAGTTAAAACCCAGATCTAAAACCCTTTACAACAGTTCTAACCACTTTTAGCTCCTTTGTAGGTGTACAAATGTTAGTGGTGTAAGCCTAGCCCTGTTTCCATATTTGTGGTGTACTGTGTTTATGAGGCTACTGAAAGCTCTATATTTGAGTCACTGTAGTCTACATGTGAAAGCCCAACTAAGGACAAGAGATGAAAATTAGAAATAGCTATTAACTCTGCAGCGCATCAGAGTCCGGCTCTATACTAAAGCTTAAATTGCATCGTCCCTATGTGGCAAGTGATCTGTATAATCCAGGCAGACATGACGGCTCTCCCAGAATGTATATACTGTTACTGGTGCATGTTGTGCAGAAGAGTAAAATGACTCTCATAGGACCTCTTATGACAACACGCACAGAGCCTAAAGCAGAAAGCCTGGGTTAACAAGGACAGCTGATAACCACCGGCCTGACACCAATTCTCTGACCGGGGGTTCAGGAATTGTCGAGCCAGCTCACACAAAGAACGCCCGGCTATGTTGACCTTGCTTTGTAGTACACCTCTCAGGTTTATGACAATCCAAACAACAACTGCAGACAATGTCCAGTTTCAGTTCTAAAATGTGCCCCAGGCTTTATGATTTACAGCTTGATTCCAACGGGCGCAGCCAATAGAGTAGATCGCTGCTACTCTGGTCAATGCTTCCCGATGCGCTGCAGTGTCCCAGAAGCAGCTCTCTGCTCAAAATACACACCGAGTTTATTTCTCAAGGTTGCAGCGCAAAGCTGCACAGAGCAGAGGGAGACGGGCAGGAAGCAGGACACCAATGGCATAGAGCATCCGGCCAATTTTCAAAACACCCTATGCAGCTGTACATCACATCACTCCGTCAAACTATTAAAAACAGACAAAATTAAGACATTTCACTACGTAGCCCACTGACCCGTGGTAGAAGCACAGAAATAAAGGAAAAATTACCAAGTCAACAAAATCGGGCAGGCTAAACGCCCCGCTTCTGAAACACACTGGGGTATAAAGCGGTGTGGTGGACTGCGACACCATAAAGCCACGTCCCTGTACAGACCGGTAACCCAACACCAGATGCATAACCAAAAAGAAAGACTTCAGCTTATGTGGAAACAATATAGTTCCACTAATTTACCGGAACATGAGTCATCACCAAAGGTGTTACTAAATCTAAGTGTATTGTTCAGCCGGAGCAGAGCCGTGTCTGGTCTCACCTCTCCCAGCAGGTCACTGTAGAAGATCTTGAACACTTCGTAGAAGCCAAACTTGCACAGTCCCTGCATGGAGTAGCCGATGAAGGTTGGAGCCCAGCCCTTTGCCAGGCCTCTGACACCGTCTTCCCTCACCGTCACTGCAAAGCCATTGCCGATGCTCTTGTATTTACTTGGATCTACCTGTGGAGGAGATATAACCCTGTGAGGAAGCATGTCAACAAGTCATTGGCAGCTCTGGGACCTGGTGTTTTATGATGAGTAGTCATTAATAGGGCTGGGCAATATGGCTTATAAATATCACGATACGCTTAGGCTATATACACGATATATATGTCAATGCACATTTTCCCTAAAACGTACCGTAAATTCTTAAATAGTGCAAACATATGGTGATCTTGTAGAACATGATGCATTGCTGTAGATTAATTTTATCAAGTAGTTGAAACTAGCTCAAGCCTTAACATCTTCAGGAGTAAAATACAACACATTAAAGCAGCAGTAACAAGAGGAAAACACTGACCATTTTCCTGTGCAGTGAGACCTTAAGTACACTTTGGTAATAAACTTTTCCCTTTTCCTTGTAGTGTTGTATTTTCACCGTGGGGTTGGTGTTAGACCTTTTGCTTAAGTGATGGACCTGAATGCTTGTTCCACCTCTGGTCAGCACTCCCCCAGTCTAACTGCACCTGTGCGTTATCGGCCATGCCCCTCCCCTTTAAGGAAGGTGGCCTCATGGGTAGTTTGGGCATCGAGAATCGCTTCTAACTTGGAACCGTTTATAAAATAACGATGCCATTGGAATTGTTTAGAAAATTTGGTTTCCATAGTAACCACCGGATTTCCTGAAGTGCTTGCCGCGCCCGCTTGCACTGTTGCAGTCATTGAGCACGGTAAGCGGCGCTCAAAAGTGTGGCTTTATTTGACTTTAAAAAAGCCAAAACGATGCCCAACCCTACTCATGGGTAACCTGTGTGTGAGAGACGGAGTTCAGCAGGTTTGTCGTGAAAGTGAGTCTTTCCAGTGTGTGTGAGGGGGCCTTTTTATTAGCCCTTAGCAGCAACACTGAAAACGTTAACTGATATTCGAATAAAGTTGATATATCGCCCAGCCCTAGTCACATGACTTAAAACTAGGGTTTGTATGTGTTTAAGTGCTTTGGGGGGGCGACTGCATTTCCATAGACCTAAGATATACTTTCCTCGAAGGCCCCTTTTTCTAAGCCTCAATTTAGGCGTTAACTATATCAGCTAAAAATTGTTTAAAATGTCAGTTAGTGTCAAGATTCCACCACTGTAACAGGCAATGTTAGGATGACCTATGAACTGAGCCATGCCTACAAAGTGCGGTACAAGAGAATCCCCTGCCGAAAAAACAAACAAAAAACAGTTCACATCAGTGCAGGATTTGTTTTGACAAGTTTAAAGTGCTGGAGCACAGGTTTCAGATACTTAGCGACTAAAATTGAAATTTACATAAACCACTGAGAAGTTAAAAAAAACAAACAAACAAGACAATCCAACAACTTTCAATTGACCACACCATGAGGCTAGAAATAAATTCATTAAGGCTACAGAAACACTCAATGTACAGGTATTTATGGACATACAGCAGCAGAGTAGTAGGGGATTCTCTTCTATAGCACTCTGAAACGTGCCTGGTCATTGCATACAGTACTGAAGATTACACACGAAGGGGCTGGGAGGCTGGAGCAGCTGCTGGCTACCTGTTGCTACCGTGAGGGTCATCTTCCATACAAACCTGCAGACGGCACTTGACCAGGTCGAGGGGCACCACTGCTGTGTGGGTGATGCCGCAGCTCAGGATACCCCCAAAACCACACAGGGCATAGTACTTTGAGGAGCCAAACTCGCAGCTGACATCCTCTGTGGTACAAGGAGGGGACACACACAACATGCATGCAACATGCAGGGTCACATGCAGCGCTGGACAAAAATCAACACCAAACCACAGCCACATAATGGAAGAGTTGTCACTGCAAAAGGAAATCTACAGATCCTCTTACGGAGTGTTTGGCCATGTCCCATCTGTGGACGGTTTGAATTCAGTGCCAGGACTCTTCCATTATAGATGGAACGTGCAGCCATTTATTAGGTTGACAAAATCTTTGTACACGTGAGTTTCAAATAGTGTTTTGCAAGTTATGCTAATCACTACAAAATTAAATTAGTGCTCACGCTTTTAGATATGTTCCCTACCTTCCATGCAACCACTGGCTTGAATTCATCTCCGTCAACTACGCAAGTTAAAAGACTTAAAACTTGCAACATACGGCTAATTTGTGTTTATAATGTAGTTAACACCAATGGCTGCCTAGAAATCACAAGAGATCTGTGGTATGATTTGAACTTTTTCTGGACGTCTAAGTGCTCTGTAGTTAACTGGCAAAAAATGCAAAACATCACTATGGCTCGACAAATTTGTGATTAAAATCATATTAGGGAACAAACTCAAGGTTGAGATAACAGATTGGCTGCAACAAAGGCATATTTTCCATTTTACCACATCATTTTCTTTATCATCAACATGATTACCTGCTCTTATCAAATGTACTTTTGACAAGGCATTCTTACCTGACAGTACAAGGTTAATCAGTCAATGTGTTGATGGACAATCAATGGCTGTCTGAATATTGTCAGCACATCTCATCATCTATACATGCAGACAGTGCTGAGACAGACACACCTATGGTGTCAGACAGCACAGTCAACATTCAGGACATTCTCCCTCAGGTCTGGCTCTCGTGACCTTCAGCTACACGAGTCCAATACCGTGGCCGGTGGGTCGGGTACTAATCATTAAACACGTAGGAACACTGGTGCAGAATCATGCAGCCATGTTATGATCACTCCAACACATTAGAATCATGGGAATTGATACACAATGACAAAAGAAACCACTTCACCACAACTGGGCTGATGCCATTTCTCCCATGCAGATTGGTGCATTTTCAAAAAGACAATTTAAAAAAACAAAACAAAACACGGGTATGAGTGGATGCGGTGTGACGCAAACATTGGATACAAGGCACGCGCCACAGAGACAGACCTGCATTCTGCATTTGACCAGATCGAGGGGAACGACAGCTGTGTGTGTGGTGCCACAGCTCAGAATCCCACCAAAGCCGCACAGGATCAAATACTTCTGGGAGCCGAACTCACAACTGTCTCCCTCTAGAGAAACACAGGTGAGACTTTAAGAACAGGGCATCGCTGAGCTCAGGAAAGAGGACACTTTCTTTGAGTCTTTGGATGTCTCACCGTCCAACAGTTGAAAAGAACCCTGTTATCTGTGCCTTCAATCCAGCCAAAAGCTGTATTAGGGAGAAAAGTGCACCTAAGCCACATTTCCACCAGACACTTTATGGTCTGGTACCCTTGAAACCTGTACATAAACCCTAGATCTGTTTAGGTTTCCACCACAGGGTCTTTTTAAAATGAGGCAGAGTTCTTACCATTTTCAAAATTAAATAAAAAGAATTGACAGCAAGTGTTACGAGTCTCTGTTGCAATCGATGGGATATTTACAAATGGCGGATTTGCGCACGGAGTCCTTTGTAGAAGTGTCGATTCTGTTGACCAATCAACGGACTGAACAGTTTCTAGCGCCACCTTTAAGTCCTGAGCCACTGTGCTGGGTACCTCAGAGGGCTAACGGTGGACGCAGGGGTTCTATTGGTACCATCCACAACTTCTGCCAACTGAAAAATAACCGCTCTAATGTGTGACGAAGCGTACTGGACTGCTTGGTGGAACGGCGGATTTAGAGAGAACTTACTCTACCACCAACGGTTTAGTCTGAAAACAAAGCCATGGAAGCCCTATAACTAGACGCGCCGGTTTTCGGTAATGCGATACATCGCGGTAATGAATACGCACGATATTACCGCGGGAACTTCAAAATACCTTGAAGAAAAAAAAAAAAAACACTGCCCTATCCTTAGCTTTGTATCCTGTGCTGGGCTTTAATCAGACTAGTTTCTGCTGCACTTATGGTTTTTGTTACCGCGTGTTGTTATATTGCTTCCATTGTCTTCCTCATGTGTACGCTGCTTTGGATAAAAGCGTCTGCTAGATGACTAAACGGAAATGTAGATTTTTAGGAGGCGCAGTAGCGTATTTTCCATCATCCATCAAGAACCGCTGCGTTTACGCTGCGCAGAGCACCCTGATGGAAACATGGAGAAGAAGCGTGGCGGGGGGGGGGGGGGGGGACCCTGCCGATTTATCCCCCTTCTAAAAGGGTAAAGTCAGAAGTTTATTCATATTTAAATGTTTGAGGTACTTTGTTATTTTAAAAAGTTACTTAGTGAACAGTGAGGTTTGTTTCTTTTTAACTCGTTTCTCTTGTGCAGTTAGAATATTGTGATAACACCGTGTGCCGCGATAAAAGTATCAATACTGTTATGAGCTAGCTGTGCTGTCCGGGTAAAGCCAAACTTATCAAAGCAAAAGGACAAGTACTGAAGAGAAGAAGGGCATTATGAAATGACAGTCTGGCTCAATAAGGGGAGGTGAGCAAGTGCAAGGCTTGCGAATGGAACCTGTTCCACACGACTCTGAGCAGCATTACTGGTTGACGTTAAAAGCAAAATTGGCTTTGACAGCTGTAAATGCTTCATGTTAGGACAGTTTGTTCTCGACATCCCCTGAGCGGCTCAGTCAGGAATCGAATGCATGTCTAAACTAGTTTGCCATTAACCTAAATGAGTGATTCGCCACTAAAAACTGTTTTCATCTGAAAGCCACCATATGAAAGAAAGTGCGTTGCGCCGAATAGTTTACTGCAGTTCAAAGGCAAGATCCCACTTTGTCCTTCCTTGTCCTCCACAGGCGCCTTGGATGTAAAGGCCTAGCAGCTAACTGCCTCGACAATCACATCTTTTACCGTGGACTACAATGAGAAGAGGTTAAACTGGCACGCACAACCGGCACGCAGGCAACCGTACCTAACATTAAGAGTATCTATGCTGGATTACGTAGTGAAGTTGGCTACAAGCGGTCAAATGTGGCCGGCTAAGCTAATGCAGCTAACACTAGCCCCGCAGCGCTTACCTTCTGCAGTGGCGGCTGCTGCCAGTCTGCGGGTGCTCTGTCCGTGGAGGCTCTGGCGGGGCTCCTCCACTTTCTGGAGAGTGAACAGGGGTGCGCTGAAAGGGTTGGCCCGGGCCAGCTGCGTCAGAGAGGTCGGGAACATGGTGCCTGCTGTCGGAGCTGCGTTTGCAAGGAGCAGCGAGTTAGCGGTGCGTTCAACTAGGTGACCGGCAACGCTGCGTTCACCCACGAGCTCGCGCGCACGCTGACACCTGGACCGGGGCGCGCTATGTCACGTGGTGGCTAGCTTAGTTTGACGTCTGAATGACCGTGAGAAGGGCATATGCTTAGCTGGCTAAATGAAAACGTAGCTAATGCTAAGCTATACGAGAAATCACGTAGCCACTTCACGTTGCAAGTTACTGGACAGTCGGTATAGTCATTTGTAGCACCCATCTCCGCCCGTCTAACGCTACATACTCGTGTAGCATTTCCCTTGTTCACGTCTAGCCGATGCTAAAATGCTATGCTAAATTACGTGCTAGGCTAGCTCGACCGCTCCAAGGTGGAAGGTCTTCTCTGAGGGTAGGACTCACACAAACAAAGCGGCCAACCTAAGTCATAGTTCCGTACAAATACGTTCGTCATAAACGAGCAGCGAGGTAACATTCATCGTGTAATATTTTAAATGAGTAACTGCACTCACTCGTTCTGTGTCTTAAGATGGCGCCTCCGCTTCGGCTGCAACCGGCTGCTCTGAGAGGCCGAATGACCTCGCGGCAAAGCGATTTGTCCTTTCGTGACGTCACCGAGACGCCAGGGGCGGGCCCGGCCGCTTCGCTGTCCAGTGAGAAGACGCCGCGGAGCTGCCAATCAGCACCCCCCACGTCCAATCACAAGACGGGCCCGTGAATTAAACCAAGGCTGAAGGAATTCTTTCGGCGAACGCGAAGCGGTGTCGCTCTCTCACGTCTGCCTGCGTGTTCGGCAGTCATAAAAAGGAGGCGACTCGTTTCTAAGCAAAGAGATTATTCCTAATGTCAAACCATGAGAGGAACACTAAGTGTTGACACCTGCTTCTTTACTCGTCCTCCTGCTAAAACGTACACAACCGGAGGCGCGCGCGGATTCTGCCGAACGTACGGTGACGTGATGAGTGATTCGAATGCTGCAAATATTTGTAGGATATCGGAAAACTACTTTATCACATCCGAGTATATTGTTTTTGTGTGTGTAGTTTTTGACTATGAACATTTGTCGTTATTTTATTTTTTTCTAAAACCCCATTGCAGACTCACTTAATTCATTGAAACAAAAACACAGGGTCATAATTCCAACTCATCTCTTATTAACTGTATGTACTTGAAACACATTTGCCAGTGAAGTCAGGTCAACTGAGACTGTTTCCTAACCTCATTTAGAAGTTCTAATCAGGAGTTGACCAGCTGATGTGAGGCTATGTAACCTTTTAAATGCGAAACACACGGGAAAACTGGACTTCACGCTCAGCTCAATGCATTTTGCCTGGCCTGGTACGATTTAATGGGAAGATTTTCTTGTATGAATGGACATGGCCGAGTCGTTTTCGTTGACTTTAGCGCCTCTTCTCTACTACTGTTAACTCCACATGTCAGCTTTTACCGTTATCCCATGATTGCCACTGTTCAAGTTAAATGGGCATGCTTTAACTCATCAAAATAAGTTCTTTAGAAACACAAGCTGTGAGCAGTTTGGACCAGTAAGTAACGTGTCCTTTCTCAGATGGATTTGGAAGGATTCTAGAGGCCTGAGGAAGTGAAGGTATCCAATATTTCAAAAGAAAGAAGCACAGATCAGAAAACCAAAAAAGGATTCGGTTTTTGCTGTCCCTTTAATTAGCGTGCGCCCCCCCCCTCAGATTTATCCTGGACCCCAAGGTTAGTAACCTCTACTGTGCTGGTGGCAGCTTCAAACGTCTTGTTTCAGTCAGAATCGATGCGAGTTGTTCATTTATTCCATTCGGGTTGGTAAAAAAAAAAAGAAATAAAAACGGGTGTGAGAAAACTAAATTAATCCAATCTCAAATAACTTAACAGAAGTAACTTACAACTCAAAAAGTTTTGAGAAATTTAAATTAAAAGTTACAAACTTGGAGGCAAAACTTAAGAAATTGTCTACAAACCCCCCCCCCCCAAAAAGAAACCTTTGCTGTGAAGTTCTCTCTTTTTAGGAATCAAATGCTCTTCCAGGCACAGTAACAACACGTCAGTTTATTGAGTGGATATTCAATATTTGACAATGAATACATAATTAAGTAGAATATACAGGGACATTCACATTTATTAGAAGAGAACATTAAGAAAATATTGGTGTAGGGTTTAAGAAGATTTAGAAGCATTTGGATTATAATAAACCTCCCTGTCTCGTTAACAAAGATGGTCGTGTAAAATACAAAACAACAATACAGGTTCAAACTTCATCTTCAAAGCTTTTAAGTACTAACAGAGATAGACACTAAGGCAAACTGTGAAAAGAAAATTCTCAACCACACGCATTCAGTACAACTACACACACACACACACACTCACACACACACCATGCAAGTATGACAAAAACACAAAACATGGTATTAAAAAGTGAGTCCACATATTTGTATGAAAGCTACTGCGTTTGTGTTTCTGGAAAACGATTAGTGGCTGGCTTTGTTGCAAGCTCCCATACTGCGAGTCAAAGATCCAACAAAATGGCTACAATAAAGATTTACACTCAAAGAAAGATCCAAGTAGGCAGGCTTCTCTTTCCCCCCTCCTGTGCGCTCTACGCCGTGCTGCCGCTGACCACGGCTGTGTCTGCAAAAGGGTTGATGGTGTTGGTCTCCATGGCTTGGTAAACCAGGAACAGGAAAGCAGCCACGATGGCGAGCAGGAACAGCTTCAACCACAGCGACACGCTGCGGCGCGCTGCTTTGGTCTGCCCTGCGAGGGGCGCTGCAGACAGAGGCCTGGAGGAGGGGGTGAAGGCGGAGGGGGGCAAGCTGCTGATTCTGTTGGCAGTCCAGCTCTCTGTGTAGGACGAGGAGGAGGAGCTGGTGGTCTTGGTGGTTTTTGGAGAGAAGAGGGAGTTTTCATTGTTCCACAGGTCACTGGACTTCACTGGGCGACCAGCAGCTCCTCTTATGGGCCGTCGGCAGGTGGCGCTACAGGAAACGAGGATATCACTGTACAGTCATTGTTTTCGGGGGGGGGGGGGGTATGTTCACACCCCCAGGCCATCAGCGCCAATGGGGGCTTTATTAAGTGGATATAGGAGGTATGACATGACTGACACGCACAAAATACTCTGTCAGTGTCATTTTAAGTCAGTGGTTGTCCTACCAGTTACATGTGTTCTGTCACAGCAGCCTGTTTTTCTTTTTAAATTTTTTTTTTAAATAAAATCGGGCTCTTGTGAGTCCCCCTTTATGGAAGCGCATTGCTATATTGCTGGAGTTCCCCTTTCCCTAAACTTGAAATCTAATTTTATAGTGTCAGCTCTTGCATTTCTTCAGTGCATTTGTCTAAAAGTTTTAAACGTGTTTGCATTGGAATTAAATCTGGATTCACATTTTAAATCCATTTAATAAGGATTCCTCTACAGTCAGCTCAGAGCTTCACAAATGGGAGGATTTTTCCTTTTAAAGACAATTTAAAAAAAGGCATTAACTAACAAGAAAAAGAACCGTTGGGTTTCCTTACGTGATTCCTGTCGGACTGACGTCATTAGGGAACAGTTCCTTCAGAACGTCGTTCTCCTCCGCTTTCGGGGTTTGGTCGCTGGCTGCAATCTTCTCCACCTAATGACCAAGCAACCACGGAGAGCATGATTTAAAGAGCAAATAGCAGTGATTCGTGAATACATCTCACCAGTTCTACGTGATAAAAAAAAAAGTTGTATAGATCCAATGTAAAGGGAACCCCCCCCCCCTCCCGTCACTGCAATCACCCATAGCTGCATGTTTAGACCCGCAGAGGGCCCATATGTCGGATGTTAGACCCCTCACACCATGTGAACACTTCAAACAACAGGCTGGGCCAACCACCACCTTTACTACTGAAACACCTTGTGAGCACAGAGCCCCGCCCCCGCAGCGTAACCGTCTACCTGCCCCACTGACGCGTCCTTGGACAGCGCGGATGTGGAGCCCAGCATCTTCGTGGGGCTGCGTGTCGCCGACATGAGGCTGGGGATGTTTTGCGGCCTCCTTTTATGCAGCAGGATATCAAGAAGGGCGCGGTCCTCCTGCTCACAAACAACTGTGTGTCAAGGAGGTTTCCTGAGCCAAAGGTTTAGCTGTCACACAACTGTCCCTGCCGAGACCCTCAACAGCTGCGCGCACACACAAACACACACTTCACCATTAACCCTATACTATACAAGTACAGCTTGTGAGGTTGTGATTGCGAGTTTCAGCACAGACAACGCACCACTCCGATGCAAGCATCAGTGAGAAACATGAGTGAAAAAATAGAGAAGCAGAGAATGTGGCCACCACAGATGCAGAGTAGAGCTGTACCCCTGCTGCAGAGACGCCGCCGGGCTCAGGGCCAAACTGGTCTGACAGAGACCAGTGGGACTCTTTTCTCTTAATGGGTGAGATGTTACACATGGGGCTGAAGGAGACCGGGTCCACTCTGGTGCGGTGAACCAGAGGGGAAGACGGCCTGGCGGCTGGTCGCGGACTCTGTTCCTCAGACAGGCTCTTTGACTTGTACAAAACAGACTGGACTGTTAGATATACGTTGCCAGAAATCAAGGAAGAAAAAGGAAGAACTTGTATTACACTAAATCTGAACTAAACTCTTGCTATATATGGGTTCAGTGACTAATTCCAGTGTAACACAAATGTAATTGGAACGCACCCTCGATGCTGGTCTGAAAGGGTTTAATAATTGGCTCAGGTTCCTGAGACACAAACACACAAGATGAAAGATGAATCAGCATTCAGGCTGAAATGTGACACCCTGTCTACACCAGCTGCATTTTCCAGTCGTTCATCTGGTGTGCATCTGATGGAAAGATGGCACTTCAATTTAAAAATAAATAAATAAAATAAATCAATGCAGCAGTTTACACTGGCCACATGTTGGCTCTCTGTTACAGAGTCTGATGCCTACACTCCGTACCACCTACATCATTTCCTGACTATTGGTGTAGACTTCCATACACCGTTATTGTTTTTAGGCTTGTGCATATCTTCCTATATTGTTGTGGGAATGTTTTGGTGCTTGTGTTGTTATAATGTATCAACGACACATGTTCAACTTCAGATCAATTACCGTACATGTAGGGCTGGGCGATATGGCCTAAAAAAAAAAAACCCCCCCCGATTTTTCCACAAAAAATACGATTTGCGATTTAAATCGATTTTTTTCCCCCCCTGCTTAAAATCAATCTTCATACGACAAATAAATAGTTCAAAAAAAGTTTGCATGGTGTGCTTGTGCTGCTGTGGTCTTGTTCATTTCGTCGACAGCATGCCTCTGTTTGAGCTGCTGCAGTAAATTGGTGGTACTGCTACCTTTGCTTGCAACAGCCTTCAAACACACTTTGCAGCGGGGCGATGTTTGTGCTGCGTCTGACGCAGCAAAACCGAACCAATTCCAAATTACAGAGGACACTGTGCCTTTCTTGGGAACGAGTTCTTCTCTGCTCGCTGCCATGTTGCTTGTGTATCTATGGCAAACGCGCGGGGGCAGGGCTGAGTCCATTCGGAAATACGGGAGCCCAGAGGCGAGCGTCGGCGGACATTATGAGAGAACAGATTTTTATTCAAACAGATCGATGTAAACTACACATTCGAGCTAATCGATAAAATCGATTTATCGCCCAGCCCTACGTACATGCCTCTGCAGCTCCATCTAACCACTTCACCTGTGCATGGCTCTCTGTTCGTTTCAACTTTTTTTTTCCTCAAACTGACCTGCTAAGCAATGTAGCTCTCTTCCTTTCTCACACAGAACAACCTCCTCGACCCCAACCAGTCTGGTTTCAAGAGCGGCCATTCCACAGAGACCGCGCTGCTCTCAGTTGTCCTGAGACTGGCAAAGGCAACATCAGTCATCTCTACTTATCTTACAGGACCTGTCTGCCTTTGACGCAGTTAATCACCACGTCCTCCTGTCCTCTCTTAGTGCTATGGGTGTCTCTGGAATCGCGTTACAATGGTTCAAATCGTACCTCTCGGGTCGGGCGTTCAGAGTATCCTGGAGAGACGAGGTCACTGAGTCCCAACATCTCAATACAGGGGTGCAGCAGGGCTCGGTGCTTGGACCGCTACTCTTCTCCATCTACATGACATGCCTCGGCTCGCTCATTCAGAAGCATGCCTTTTCCTATTACTGCTATGCGGATGACACACCGCTCCACTTGTCATTTCAACCTGACGATTCAACTGTCTCGGCACGACTGAGTGAAATCTAGCTTTGGACGAAGGACCTGCAGCTGAACCTCGACAAAATGGATCTGCTTGTGATCCCGGCCAACTCAAAGATTCACCCCGACCTCTCCATTCAACTAGGCCCATCGACCGTTACACTGTCCAGCATGGCCAGAAATCTGGGGGTGGTAATTGATGATCAGCTAAACTTCAAAAGGCATGTGGCCAGCACCACACGGTCCTGCAGATTCATCCTCCACAACATCAGGAAAATCAGACCTTTCCTATCGGAGCAGTCTACACAAGTCCTAGTCCAGGCTCTGCTCCTGTCCAAACTGGACTATTGCAACGCGCTGCTGCCTGGACTCCCTGCTTGCAAAACCAAACCTCTGCAGATGATACAGAACACGGCGGCAACAGTGGTTTTCAATAGGGATGCACCGAAATGAAAAATCTTGGCCGAAACCGAAAAAGAGGAAACCAAGGCTGAAAACCAAAAAAACGAAAGAAATTATGCCAATTATTAGTACCATTGCATTTATGGCTATGACTGTGTACTAACTTTACTAAAATCAAGGCATTGCAATTGCATAAATTAATATTACAGTTTTAAAGAATAAATCAATTACAAATTATGTACTTACTTACGTAGTACTTTCTGAAATAGACAATCATGCCCCCGTTACACAGAGATTGACTGTCTTTGGAGGTGTGAACGTAGGCAGGGTTTTAACTTCTCTCTCACTTTGTGCATACAACAGAGTGCAACACAATTAATGCCTTTGAGGAGAGAGTCTGAAAGTGTGTGCCGTTACAATTGCAAGTCGCGCAAAACACTGAATTCCTAGAGATTTTCTGTGGATGTCTGCCACATTAAAATCTTTTAGTGAAGGCTGAGCTGGCGAGGTTGGCTTCTAGAATTCTTCTTGAATTGAAGGAACCCACCCAGAAATGGAGTTACCCCTTTTCCACCAAAGCAGAGCTGGTGCTGAACCAGAGCCTAGTTTCAAATCGGTTCTTTGTCTTTCCACACCCAAAGCAGCAGCTCCGAGCCAGGAAAAGTGGTTCAACAAATCGTTGCTGGTCTAGAAGTAAGCACCGCTTACGTCAGCGGCTGGGGGCGGGCCTACTGTGACCAACAAGACCAGCAGTTTTCACTTCTGCTCCAGAGTTGATGCTAGGAGGGTTGCAACATGCTAATCTCCGTCTGTACAAACTACGGTGAACATAAATAGCAACGCAACGTCTGCGATTGTTGACGGTGTTTGTGTTTGGCGCTGCCGCGCTAGCGTTACCGGGAAAGATGTGACGTATACGGTCACGTAAGACCTGGCTCTGTGCTGCTCTGTAGCCAGTGGAAAGACAAGCCGGTTCTTACAAGGCTCGTCATTCGAACCAACTCCCAACTGGCACTGGCACCTGGGTAAGTGAGTGAGGGCACCTTCCAGCGGGGCCCCCCAGGAGCTCTACAGACCGTGGCTGTGTTTTGGGCAGCCATCTTCACTGGATCAGGCCTCTGTTTGTGGCCCACATTACAGGACAGTTTCCCCTGCTGGACTCCCAGGCACCCACAAACCTGAGAATTTGCGATGGCATCAAGTAGTAGAAAATAAAGTGGCAAAACACCAAACAGCCCTGAAAGTTCCTGATGGCTGTGCTAGTTCTTCATCGTGACCAAGAAGCAAGTGAAAGAAGTTAGATAGTTGTGACCATCCGCCTTGGTGATGATGCACATTTGCCAACACATGCCCACCCCTAGGTGCAGCTTGAGACGAGACGACAAGAAACAGCATATCCATGAAGGGGAAGCACTCGTCCCTCCAACAGACCAGCAGACAGTGGAACCAACAGACCAGTGAATCCATGCAGATATCAGTGAGTGAACAAACAGTGTCTCCCTGTGGCCACGCCCAGAGCTACCTGAGCAGGTCTGGATGAGATGGAGCGAGGTTCAGCCCGAGCTGGACTATCCAGCCTGTGGTGAACCCTCCTGACCCAGTCTGTGAGGACAGGCCTGAGATTCTCAGGCACTATCTGCAGGGACAGAAAAACCAGGAGGTAAGGACAGAGTACAGAAGGTGATAGGTGCGGTAGCAGCATGGCACAGGCTGGGTCAGAAACAAACAGAGCTTGGAGCAAAAGGGCCCTTGAATGCTCAAACTTTTTTTTTGCTGTTCCCTTGTTATTTTTCAAATAAAACAAAATGGAGTTGTTGAAACAATATAAAGTAATAATTATACATTATTTCAGAGTTCAACAAATGCCCCTAAAAATCAGTTCAATGTTGCTTAAAGTCTGCAGCCACTCATCAAAAACCCTCAGCTTGACCGCACGGGTTCAAATGACTCTAGAGCAATTTCAAAACTTCCATTCCTTTCTAAAGATACGTGAAAAGGTTGTTTTCCAGCAACGTCAGGCCTTTCTAACTTTAAATGACATTTTTTGTGTTTTTCAATCTGGTTTCCGTGCAAAGCACAGCACTGAGTCCGCACTAATGACCTGCTGCTATCTCTAGATGCTAACGGCGAGGCAATATTAATGTTGTTAGATCTCAGTGCCGCCACATCCTTCTTTCCGTCAAGGGAGAACCTTCTCAGTTTCCCCGAGTGGATCGTTATTGTTGGCCCCTGCTCCCCTCTTGTATGGTGTACCACAGGGATCAGTGCTCAGCTGTGTTTTATTTTCTTTGTACATGTTACCCCTAAGCCACATTATGGAAAAGCAAGGTGTTTCATATCACCTTGACGCTGACGACACACAGTTGAATCTCCCTTTGGAGACTTGGCGGCCCTGATTCACTGAAACGCCAGATTGACGGTCTAAATGATATAAAGCATTGGATGGCTAGTAGCTTCCATAAAACTAAAACGAGAGTAAAACAGAAATTTTAATTTTTGGATCCCCAGATATTCCTAAACATGCAGCTTGCGCCCTGAGACCACTCTGGTTATGTCAAGCCCTACGCAAATAATCTTGGCATTTTATTTGACTCCAATCTTAAATTTTAAACACAAATGCTGTTCTTAAAGCATCTATCATTCGAGTTTTAGCCATGGTCAAGCATGTTGTCTTTTAGCGAGTGAGACATTAATCTATGCTTTTATTTCCTCCCGCCTGGATTACTGCAATGCACTAAATCTATATATCTATATCCTAGAACACAGAGCATCTGACAAGCTGCTGCTTTCTATGCCAGATGGTTGTTCGGGGTGCAAAGGTGACCAAGCCTTTTCTGTTGCGGAACCGCCTCTCTACATGTTCGATCAGCCGCCACCATTGAACGTTTTAAATTCTGTTTAAAAATCCACCTGGTTTGTCTGGCTTTATAATGTGTATTTTTTGTAGTGTGTAAATAAGTGTCCTAGTCATTGTTGGCACTGTTGGCAGGAGAGTCGTGGACTGTGATTCAGTCCAGTCTGAGCAGCACGACGAGTGGCTCAGGTCCTGCTTGTTGGGCTCCACCTGGAGCTGCTCGGCTGTCCGTCTGGACCCATCATCTTCCCTTATGTTTTACATCCCACACTTTTCAACATAATTACATATATATATATATATATATATACACACACACACACACACACTCACACACAACAATTTTGCCATTTCCATCATAACTGTATATATTATGATTTTTATGCTATGAATCTATTCTGTACTTACGACATCTATTGCATGTCTGTCCGTCCCTCCTCTGTTGCTCTTCCTGAGGCTTCGATAATTTTTTTTCCCTGTTAAAAGGTTTTTTTTGGGTAGCTTTTCCTTCGGATCGAGGGTCAAAGGACAGAGGGTGTCGTATGTTACAGATTGTGAAGCCCTTTGAGGTAAAATGTGATTTGTGATACTGGGCTATATAAATAAAATTGAAATGAAAAAGTTGCTTAATCTAGAGAGAAAGTCACTAAATTGGCAACACTGGTATCTATGATTAATTGTGTGTCTGTAAGTTGGCGTGTGATGTAGCGTAGAGCTCGTGCCACCTCACGTTTATCAAACTTGAACACCTAACAACTAAAATTATATATATTCCATGACACACAAACAAGGTAATCCTTTCATTTGTAAGGATACGTTTCTCTACTGTCCCAGACATTGTATCTTTGTTCCCAGACGCTATTTTTAATTTCCAGTGCTGTAACTAAGGCATAAAAAAAACCCTTAAAAGATAAATAAAGAAACCTGTTGTTTATCAGTGATGCCAATATGTTTGGTTGGATGGGTGCTTTGTACTTTTACAAGACATCTCAAATGCTAGAAGAGCTAGACGGTACTTCTCTCTAGTCGCCTACAGCTTGATGTTTTCATTCTATAGTGGAATAATGAATTCCCACAACAACGAAAGAAGACACTCTCGAGCTTGAAAACACAAATCGGACAATGATTTTGGGTGGTGGTAGTCCATCCTAAAGTTTGGATTTAAGAAATACAATACCTAAGTTTTGGTACATTTGATGGCAGCCTTCGGTAGTTATCTAAGTTAGAGGGGTAGCATAGAAGGCGAAGGATGAATTTAAATTTTATTTCATTAATCCACCTTGGGGAATCCTGTTAGCGTCAATGCTAAAGGTGACCTTTTATCAACCATATAAGAGGACGACTGCCTACAAAAGAATGGAATTTCTAATGAAAATGTATGACATTTAGCAGTTTCACGGCCATAGCAATAGAAGGCCACTTGAACTACAGCGACAAGCAGTTGAAAATAGTGTTGAAATGATAAGCTGAAATGCAACAGCAATTCTGATAATCAATTCATTGTTTAGGTCATTTAACTGGAAAAGTTCTGATCATTCGCTGGTTTGAGCTTCTCCAATTTCTTTACTAGATGAATGGATAATGATAATCGTTTGTTGCAGCCCTACTTAAAACCATCGTTGTTAATTTAATCGTAAAGCTGCCTGCAGTGGCAGCATATCTCATATTTTGATGCATAAGGCCATTCAATTTAATGGTCATTTTGTTTTCCATCTTGCACTGAGGCCATATTGCGAACAATTGGAGCAGACATGGAAGACTACATAAAGATGCTGAAGACAACGAGCAGCATCAGCACACACACACCTCTTTGAAGCCAAATGGGAATCCGGCGTACAGGAGGACAACAGTTCCTAATCAGGAGGAGAAAGTGATCAGACTGTACATCACAAGATACATTTTGTTCCCCAAATGTACGTTTGCCCTATGACATGCTGATAATCACAGAGCCTGAAGTAAACGCTGCTCCCAAAGGTGCTAACCTGGGGCTACCAATGAAATGTTTCAGCACTGTCTGTGTTGTACTTTAACAAAGGAAAATAATCAGAAACATTAAGTCATTTATTAAGAAAAAAAGAAACATTGGCCGATTGCAGTTTCGCTGGTTTTCTCTGTTTTCTATCTTTGCAGGCTAAATGATGGAATATTCATTATTTTCTGACTATTTATAGACTGAATGATTAATCAATTATTCAAAAGACAATACACAAATAAAAGAACAATTCAAGTTGTAGCCCTAATGACAAACTTTGTCCAAATCAAACTAATGCGTCCCGTTCACTATAATGATTATCAAGCTCAGTCCATTTTTAACCACGTATGGCGAGTTCGAGGGTAATACTGTATCAAACTGCATTCTGTACAGCATAGAGTGAGCTTAGAGCGTTGATTTAGACAAGGATTAGGAGAAGCAACAGAGGAGGGACCCCTCTCCCAGGATGGTCAGACATCCAATAGGTGAACTGAAACCAAGAATTGTAAGAGAACACAACTAGCAGCAGACAAATATACCACAGAGGACTTCACGTATTTAGCTAAATGCAGCATATACAGGCCTACAAACCAATGCACCAAACTCTGAAGGGGTAGAAGCAAACTTTCAAATTCATTTAAGGAAATAAACTTAAATGAAAACGCAAACAACACTACTACACCCATGAGAACATTAGAGCATGTCATCTACTGGAAAGCTCACAGTAAGAAAGAGGGGGGCTCCTAAAGACATGTCACTCGCTCAACAGGTGCAGGTGCACAGTGTGAGCAGCAGGGGGAGCTGCTCAGTCCTGTTCTGAGGCCAGCAACACACTGCTGGATTCCACCCCTCAACTGTGGGAGAGCGCTCACAGTGCTATTTCCCAAAAGTTGCTATTCAAACTGGGGCTGGGCGATATGGGCTTCTAAATAACAGCTGGACATTATTAGGCTCTATGCAATATTTAAATTAAATAAACACATTTTCTCTAAAATAACATACCGTCAGTCTCAAGTAGCCAAACGGATGATGATCTCGTAGAATATGATGCATTGCTGTAGATTAAACTACCCAACAATCTATAGTAGTAGTAGTTCAAATGAGCTCAAGCAGTAAAATACAACACACACACACAAACACATTAAAGCAGCAGTAACAAGAGGAAAACACTGACCATTTTCCTGTGCAGTGAGACCTTAAGTACACTTTGGTAATAAACTTTTCCCTTTTCCTTGTAGTGTTGTATTTTCACCGTGGGGTTGGTGTTAGACCTTTTGCTTAAGTGATGGACCTGAATGCTTGTTCCACCTCTGGTCAGCACTCCCCCAGTCTAACTGCACCTGTGCGTTATCGGCCGCGCCCCTCCCCTTTAAGGAAGGTGGCCTCGTGGGTAAAGCGAGCCTGTCCCTCATGTCACTTTAGTCAACCATAAAGTGTTAGCAGAGCTCAGGCTGCAGTAGAATCGTTACTTTTAACTAATAGCGTCATCTTTATGTAGCGTTACTACGGCGTCTTCTACGCTTCACTGCAGAGTGGCTACAGACTGAACAGCTAGCTAGTTAGCAGCTTCCAATCAGGCTCAAGTCAATCCACATAGCCTAAAAGCGGAGGTGTCCTAAATACGTCTTCGATCAGACCATTGATCGTGTTTTCTCCTGTGGCAGACATGGTCATCTGCTATAATCCCACATGAATTAATATTCAAATACATTCGATAGATCGCCCAGCCCTAATTCAAACAGGATTTGATAACACTTTGGACTACTGTGAATATCTACTGTACAAAATAAAAGGAGAGAAGCTTTGTCATTACAACAACAACAACAACTGTGTGTAAACCCGGACGCCCAATATCGTGAGAAGAAGAAGAGCGAACAGATGCAGGTGAGGAACAGATATCAGGACTGAAGCAATGAAGGGAAAGGTCAGTGTGTGAAGAGTCCAGCATGTGCATGGCGGCGGCACTTTGAGTTGGACATGCAGCACTGACACACTGAACCTACAGGCTCACGCTGAGCTGGGCGGGACCGCGCGCCATTAAAATGAAACGCGCTTCTTTTGCCAAGGTCACAGGAAGCTGTATAATCAGCCCCAGCTGCTGGTCCTCCCGCCCTACCTGCTGCAGCACACACTGCAGCGCAGCCTCGAGGAGGAAAAACTGCTCGAGATGCTGAAATCAACTGGCAAAGTTTGGCTCAAAGTAAATCCAAGCTGGTAATGTTAAACAAGCTTTCGGCGTTGTTTTCTGTAATAGCACAGTGTGCAGTGCTGGAATGTGGTTAATAACGGGGACTAGCACTGAGGACAAACACCGAGCAGGAAATCAGATACTCTATTTAAAATATGAGCCCAAAAAACAGCAAAGAACTCCTCCTCCTAAGGAGGACCACAGCTGCTCTGTAAAGTTCATTTGGCAAATATGAAACGCACATTGCTTGTGGCTCTGGTGTGGTTCGTGTTCACTCTGACTTAATGACCACACAGTTTCACACAATGAATGTCACAGCAGGAAAACAAAGAATTATGTTATAATTAATTTGACAGTGGCTCTTGACTGGCCAATAGGCCTGCACGACAAATCGTTATAAAATCGCGATCTTGATTCACCCTGTTCACGATTTTCCTTTTAAATGACTTCGACTTAAAAAAAAACCATTTTTATTTTGAAAGGACTGCTCTCACAAAGTTCAGGGCTTCACCCTCAGCCAATGACAAAGCACCTTTTAGTCACGTGTTTCACTCGTTGAGCGAGCGCTGTAGTTCGCAAATAAACAAAATGGATCGGATCACTTTACGGGTCCCGAGTCACGGATCGGATCATTTTGGAACCTTTGGTGTCCACACACCGTTACAGTTTTGTCCACCGCCCTTCTTCCATCATCAGTATATTTTACGGGGAAGCCGAAATGCTCCCACACTGCGATTTAAATGACGCGGGAGGCTTTTCGAGCTCCGCCGCTGGCCATCGTTGACTTATTAACACGCCCTGTTCACGTGAACACGTGACTGCTGTGTGGAGTTTCACTGAAACTCAGCATCCAGTTTAAAATAACGCAGTTACTTAAAAAGCAACATCAGCAGAAAAAGTCTCTTTTACTGTGCGATCGCTGAACAGTTTAGATTAATCCACCAGTTAAAAACCAAAAAAACCAAAAAGCGCAATTAATCCGCGGGTCACGTGCGTGCCGAACTGTGGGTCGGGATCCGTATGGATCCCGGATCAACTGCGATCCGTTACAGCCCTGATGGATACTGAGGGAAACCTGTAGGCTTGCGGCGATGTGCAGTTTTCTGTGTGCCAAAACAAATCTTTTTGGTCCTGCCAGTTTGTTCTGTCCTGGTTCATGTGTGGAATAAACATCACGCTTCATGAGAAAACAACCGTTGCAGAGAATCGTGATTCATATTTGTCCCAGAATCGTGCAGGCCTACTGGCCACGACTCCTACTGTAACAGTTCATGTCCGTGATGCTGCACCACAGCACTCTGACCTGCTGATAACTCCTGCACAGCTGAGGCTGTACAGGGCAGCGCAGCAGACGGACTCCACCCCACATGCTTAAACCCCGTATTCTCTTTGATCAGTACGCTCGCTACTTCGCCAGCAACAGTTTGGGTCACACGGCGCAGCGACCCGAGAAAGTCGCACAGCGAACACATGTAAAGTCCTGTTTACACCGGAAGTGGGAATGTGGTCCCTCCACTCGCTCCATGGACTCATCTCGATAAGCCGTGACGTTTAGCCCACAAAGGCCTAGGGCTCATGGGAAATGGTGTAAGAAATATTCAATCAACAGCGACATGAGGCTGTTTTTCAATAAACTAGCGTCCTTATCTAGAAGCATCAAGACAGCCCCGTGACACGCCGTGGGGAAAGGCCATGTTCCAAGGCGGGGCTTTTAGCTATTGGCGATGTTACAAATGTCAAATGGGATGTTGAAATGGAGGTTTCTAACTTCTGGAACAGAAGTTCACTTCAGTTCTCTATTGCACACAAACATCAAACCATAGGAACTGCCAGGTAGCTCATTCACTGGACAGCTGTCATCAGCGCTACGTGGACCCACATGGGGAGATCAGATTCTGGTGAGCGACAGCTCATGCAGCACTTTACTGAAGCTTCTGCTCTGGCCAAGAAATAACGCACATCACATGCGTCATAAGTTACAGACTAGAGACAGGACACGAGCGGGGGGCCTTGTTCCATAATTAGTATGATTGGTATGTGTGTTCGTGGGGAGGGTGCAGTTACTGTGCGCTTGCTACCCTCCACTCAGTTTATTGAGCAGGACACATGCTCAACACTACTGTTAGGCTCAGTGGATACGTAACTGATTTCCTGTAATTTCACCAGGAAACATACGGCTCCTCTATCACTCGGGTTTGTAGTTAGCCAGGCACTGGAATGGCACGCTGCCCACATCCAAACCACTGAACACAGGATGACTGTTGTCAGCTGAACACCACTCAGGCAGATCTGTCGCAACACATTTCGTCAGCGGCAGGAAAGTTACGCCTGGCATGAACAAACTAATATTACGATCACTATGACAACAGATCGCGGTCTTGGAGGAACCAGGAACATTTCTATCAAGTGGCTCCAGGTCCGGTCCACTCACACTCCACAGGGAGCTCAGGGAGAGTCCATGGGGAGGTGTAAAGCCTGACGAGTCCGCTGCGAGTATGTGAAGTTTGGGGAGAACCCTGAGCGTTACCGTGTGGTGCTGGCTGCTGCGGGTGCGGGTGGTGACGGGCGTCTTCGCTGGGCTCCTCCGCGGTCTCGCCACCACTGGGGCTGGCTCAGGGTCTGCCACAGGCTCTGGTGCTGCTGTCACTTTTGACAAAACACAGTACAGTCACACACTGTCGCTTGAGGTACACACTTAAGACTATGAACAATAAATCGTTACTTTACATTACTGCCAATCATTTTCCAGGGCACAGCCCCGGTTTATAGTCTCGTTTCTTACCCTCCAGGCGGCCCTTCATGTCAGCTGATTTCAGTAGTAAAGAAACTTGCTGTCCAAGATACTATAGCCGTGCAAAACGTAGGGAACATTTTAACTAACACGCCTTTCCATCTCCTACGATTATAATAATGGAGATAAGCAGCTGGTGCTGCTAACTTTCTCATTCGTGTGCCATTCAACTGTTGCAGGAGGGGCAACGAGATGATGCGCTGGTGAAAATCGATGTGTAAAACATGATGGAAATATTATATCTGTGTTTGTTTGCGGGTTACAGTTTCCTCACGGCTCCACACAGACGTGAGGCTCTCGCTTCAGGGAGCGGAAGCTTCAGTCGACGTTAGTCACATGCTTCACGTCCGTCATGCTTTATTCCACTGCGCCATGTCGCATTTTGATTTTAAATCAGTCCACAAACCTTTCCAGCGCAGCAGAGCGTAAAAACCTTTTGGCTATGTGTTGAGATTCTTCCGAAATTTGGCGTTTCCACTCGTGTCTTTTTTTTTTTTTTTTTTTAAATCTGCATAGAAAGAGTTGGCTGGAAACACACCTCGGGTCTCGCTGTAATGCCGGCAGGGACTCATTTCTGTTAATGTAAGAAATACTTCCAAGAACGCCATGTCTGCTCGATGTTAGTGTTTTAGACAACATCGCTCATAATGCAAAGAGTTTCAGCAGATGACTCCTCAAACTCGGACCTTGGAATGTCCTTGAATATAACGAGAAGGACCTTTCATGGGTAAGGGAAGGGTTTAACACTGTTCTTACCGTCCTCCATGTCGCTGTACAGGTCTGATTCAGAGTTGCCGTTGTGGTTCACTTGTATCTCCGTGAGAACCAGCGGCGGCGGCTGTGCAGGACCGTCATCCAGCAGCTTCTGCAGTTTCTTCTCATACAGCTTACGGGTGGATGCTGGGAGGACGACGGGAGAAACGCAATTAGACCTGCACGAGACGACTTGACATGTCAGCGTCTTGGAATGGCAGTCGGGGGGGGGGGCATTATTTCATTCGGCTTGTGTTTCTGTGCGTTCCACCTCCTCTACACTGGCCTTGCAACAGAAGCAGCACAACAGCAACAGCCCTCGGTCAGCGCTGCACTCCCAGCACAATACACAACCATGTAGAGCGAAGCGCACACGGCTGTCACATGGCCGGAGGCCGCTGTGTCATTAGAGACGGATGTGTGGCTGCTTTGTTAGATGGGTGGAGGAAACTGCAGCTGAAGCTTGCCAGGTGTAGGCCGGCTGTTTGGAGAACCTGGAGTTCTACTGCATGATCCTACACTGTCAGCAAAGTGGAGCTCAAAAGCAGAAAATAAGATTAAGAAGAGAGAATACACGTCTCTTCCCTTACTCCAGAGTGCCAGTCAACATTGAGAGCAATCAGTAGTTTCATGATGAAGCAAAGCAATCGTTTTCACAAACATTAGCACGCATCTCTGAAAGCATTCCCTTCTGAATATTGTTCACGGTCACTCGTACATTTAACTATCAGCACCACCAGAAAGTTACATTTGAAGCTCTGTTCGGCAGAGTGGCTTTTATTTTTAGCTACAATCTGGGACGATAGAGAATCGACAGGGCAGTCGGCAGCCAGCATGAACCACCCTGGTCAATATTCAATTCTTAGTCCGGGACCAGGCTCCAACATATCGAACCCGAAACACTGAACCCAGAAACAAGTCTTTCGTATTTCACTCACAGCAATGCAAACCCTAAGGACGTCATTTCCTGCAGCGTCCACGGTTCCATTTTTACACATGGTTTAGTGTGCGGTGATGCGAGCGCTAACGAAACAACAAGCCGCAGCAGTGACTACGGACGTCTGGAAGCTCACTGCTCATTGACTTCTGTGGAAGCATCCCAAACCAAACACCAGGAAGAAATGCTGACAGCTTAATTAACCTCAACTGCAGCCCTTTATTACACATTTGCCCTATTTCATGTTAACCAAGGAAAACTATGATAAAATAAGTACGTACATTCATATATTTGAATATCAGCTTTTACTTGTGACTTCTTCTTGTTAAACTAACGGACCACATTCCGGCGCTATTAGCCAACGTGTCCATCACCTGGCAGGGGACACCTGCAGCCCTTCCTGCTAATGGGAGCACTCACCCAGAACGGGCCCCACGTCCACGCCGTGCTTCAGCAGCTCGGCCTTCAGGCCCTGGTCGGTCAGCACGGTCACGTCCAGCTCGTCCGGCCGAACCTTGTCGGTTTTCCTGGTGGCTTTCTGTGGGACGACAGGGCAGCCGTGTTGGTAACGCAATGCTAAGCTGTGCTCGACGGTCATGGATTTGTTTTTGTCCTGAGGGAATGTAATCAGCAAGTAATGACATCAAAAGAGTCAGACAACAGACAGCGATGGTTTTAGCTATGGGATGTTTGTGAACTGCCTGCTAAGATAGTAAAATGTACATGTGTGACACTCGTTGAAAGCACAGAAGAACTTTCTCTTATCCTGTCCACCGCTACAGCCTTTAGTCTTCTCTGGGTTGAGTCTATTGTCAAGTAGGAACAGTCAGTAACACAATGGCTGCGCAGCTCACATCTTAAAGTTCTAACGGACACCGTCCCACATGTTCACCTCCAAACATCCTGCTGCTCCGTGCTCTCTAAGACAAAGAGCTTTCAGGCGGTTACAGAAACCCGTTTAGCGGTTGCTAATTATCCCCAATGTTGCTGTCAATGAACACAACTGAATGCCTTTTTCTTTTTCAAATGCAGGAGAATCATGAGTGGATTATACAAAAATAAATAAATCCACAACCGCTTAATGATCTATAAACATAAGTGGAAGTGAAGTTAGTATTTATGCACACAAACAAACACGCTTTGGAAGAGTTTCCTTCAATTTCCTACGATGAAGTTAAGCCAGAGGGGAAGAAAAGGCGTTTCATGATAGTAAACAACGTTCTGGGCTGAAGCCGGCCCTCACACGCCAGACTACAGGAAATGACTCTGTGTTTGAAGCCAGCTGCCTCTGAAACGACGCTCTGTACCTCCTCATCGGCTTGCAGCCAAAGGAGCCTCTGCCTTAATAAATAAAGTATGCAAGGATAAAATGTTTTGCTCAAAAACGATGTGGGCTGAGCATACCAGTTACACATGCCGCCATGTTTTGGACCATCATATTTTAGTCTAAAAAGCATCAAACAGTGGTCAGTGTACAGTGCAATCTGTCGCACCCATGACTGCCCAAATTTCAAGCCCCTGATATAATCCAAAATGGACACAGACACAGTTTACAGGGCGGTACATGGACTCACATGATTCTGTACTATACTGGGTGTCTGCATACACACACACACACACACACACAGGTTCCACACATGTGTGCACTCCATGTAATCATACACTTTAGGCAGGCACATAAGTGACAGGACGGCAGCCTTTGGAAAGTGAAGCTCCACTGTGCTGCCCACCACTGCGGAAAGCAACCCGTGATGCTGTGACTTTAAGCAACAACCAAGAGCACTCGTTTTGATCCACACACCCCTTTTCCACCAAAATGAACCAGGTGCCGGTTCAGAGCCAGTGCTAGAGCCAGTTTGGAGTTGGTTCAAATGACGAGCCTTCTAAGAACCCGTTTGCGTTTCCATGGCTACAGAGCAGCACAGAGCCAGGACTCACGTGACCGTATACGTCACATCTTTCCCGGTAACGCTAGCGCGGCAGCGCCAAACACAAACACTGTCAACAATCGCGGACGTTGTGTTGCTATTTATGTTCGCCGGAGTTTGTACAGACGGAGATTACGAGAGAGTGTAATGGAACGTACAAAACATTTATTTTTAACAACAACATGTCAACTTTAGCTTCGACATGTTGCTAGCCTCCTAGCATCAACTCTGCTGATAAACCATCACATTGCAGTTAAATAAAAATGTATTGAGCGTTGCTGTAAGAAGCAGAAGTGAAAACTCTTCGTCTTGTCGGGTTGGGCATCGAGAACCGGTTCTAACTTGACACCATTTAAAAAAAATAATAAAAATCACGATGCCATTGGATTGGTTTAGAAAATTTGTTTTCGATTCCGATCATCGGGTTCCAAACGCGCAAGTTTTGGCACCGGATTTCCGGTGCTTGCCGTGCCCGCGCCCGCTTGCTCTGTTGCAGTCATTGAGCACGGTAAGCGGCGCTCAAAGGTGTGGCTTTATTTGACTTTAAAAAAGCCTGAGTTGGCACAGCGCAACAAACGTAGTTCTTTGACGGGAGGATGCACTACAAATGAGCAAACACCTACGCCTGCTTGGTGTAGAAATGAAGGAGTGTGACGTATCTGACGTGCTGCGCAGGTCCACTGTCTCGGCCTCCTCGGTAGGTAAGTGATTGGAGAGTAATAAAGCCCTTGACCAAATTGCTAATTGTGGTGAACAACAACGTTACTGAAATAATTATTTTTCCCTCGTAGATGAGTGTAGCGTCACGCAAATTGCCCCCTTAAAGAATCGGAATCGAGAATCAAAGAACCGAAATTGAAAGAAAGAATTGGAATCAGAATCGTTTAAATCAAAGCGATGCCCAACCCTAATCCCCATTGTTTGTCTGGGGAAGTGCTTCTCCTCTTTTTAGAGCGTTGCAGCGATGACGGTTTCTTTGTTGGTTAGCGTCGTCCTGGTTCCCTCGACTAAAAGCCAATGGGATTTTCCCCTTTTATCTTTTGGGATAATTGCAGAAAACAAGCTCTGTGGCAAAAAAACATTTGACACCTTCACGTGTTGTTGAGCAAGCGTAAATGCGATTGCTAGATTTAAAAGCTTAACGTTAAACGAACTACACCACGGTCGCAGGATTTCAAAGTCATCATCACTAAGTTTCTGACTTGTAATTTGATTTCAATGACAACATTTAATGTCCCCGACAACCCCCAGTGTCTGTTTTAGCCACTTGTTAGCAAAAGAAAAGAAAAAAAAAAAAGACACATAGAAGCTTCAAAATTCAAGAGTGAAGCATTTACTGGGCTATTTGATGTCGTGCAACAAAACTCGAACGTCTCTTAAGTTTGTGGTAAAACGGGCCGTATTTCAAGCATCTAACCAAAAACACATTGATTTTGAAACGAGGGAACCCGAAGAGTCATGTCAATGTGATGATAGCAGCTTGGAAACTATGTCGTTTATGTTAAAGCTAGTTGAAGTCAAATAAGTTTAGTTTGACTTTGTCTTTTACTGAGTTTTTATTTAAATGCTTCTCAAGCTAAAACACCAAACCAAAGCCACTTCTTGTGGTTCTTTGTTACAAAAGGTCCACTCTCAAAGTGAGCGGGCTTTAATTGAACATCGGAGTCTACACGGCTCATTCAGCTGGGAACAAAGCAACAGAAAATGTGAGGAATGCAAAGATGAGGAATGCAAAGATATGGAAGTTGGCTGCTGCCACGGTTCACAGCGTGTAATAAATGGGAGACGCACAGAGACCAGTCGTCTCAGTCTGCGTCGGGCCCTCCGCGGGCCCTCGACATGGGTTTGGTCTGGATGGGGGCCAAGCTGTTGTATAATAGCAGCAGTAGAGAGTTGGAGAGAGGAGTGTATGCCCCCCCCCCCTCTGCAGACCACACCCTGGCCTTTAAAGGCATAAGTGAACCCTGAGCCCACAGCTCGGCCTGAGCTCTGACGAGTAAAAATCACTACGCTCACAACAACACTGTCAGACTTTCCTCCTCGACTCCTCACTGCAGCCTGCACGGAGTAGGTTCGCGGCCGAGACGTTCCAGGACCTGTGGCTGCATGATGCAACTCGCTGCCTGGCTGAGTAACAATGGAGTATGTGTGGTTAGCCGTAATTTCCTTTCAGATTACCCATGGCCCTATGCATTATTGCTGTCACACAGTCTTCATACTTTAAAGCTAATTCTTCTAAATCTCAGCAACAGAAAAGCATGAAAGGCAAAGAAAAGGGTGTCTTTCAGATTGAAAAAAGCCTCTTTGACTTCAGTTTAAATATGTGAGGAATTTTATTATCGCATCTGCACGCCCACCTCCACCGCTCACCTGCAGCCTATAATCACTCAGACATGTGAGCAACACAAAAGGACACACACACACACAACTTTTGCCTACAAACATGTGGTGGTAGTGTGAGCACAGGTTCCTCTTCCTGATAAAAGTATTTCCTCAATGAAGAGGCCAAACCCAATGAAACAACGGCACCAGCTGGTCTGAAACTCCTCCACTCAATGAGTATAAATCCCAACTTCTCAACGATCTTCTCCCCTGGCACTGGCAGAACGGCTTCCACCCACAGGGAGCCCAAAATCAGACCTCAAGAGGACAAGTCTTATTGCTCTCCTCAAAACGATGTTGGACTTAACAATGTTGTTGTGCCAAAAACATTTGTTTCCACTGCCACGGTAACCGCAGCATCCACTGCAGGCCGACACATCGCGTTCATGATTTCTGGGTGATTAGAACTTTTCAAATTACAAACAATAACCCAACAAAGTGTAATCATATTCTGAGCGGCGAGAACTTACTGCACATTACACTCTTAAATATAACACTAACTTTCAGATTAAAATACCGAGGTGTTATTTCACACAGCTGATATTCACTGAGTGTGAGCAGTGTTTCGGCTGCCGTCTGCTAAATGCATCACGATCCGGTTAAATAACTATTTCCTGGGAAAACCCTGTACTGAGCAAACGGATGGCCAGAGAAGACGTGCTTTATTCTTTTTGCAATAAAACTGGGTCACTGTTGAAATACATTGTAACTGCTGTGAATCCTTGGATTTGTTTTGGACTGGGTCTGACTGTCCATCTGCGGACTCTTAAATAGAGTGAAAATTGTCTAAAATAAAAGAAAGAAATTAATTGTTGTACATTTAAAGCAGTTGATGAAATGGCTTATCAATAACTTATTTAAAAGCAAATCAAAGATGCAATATCAACACTTCGGCTCAGGTCTTTGTTTTTTTTTTGTTCTTTTTTTTAATTAAAGCTATGAACCCCAGGTATGGGTAGATTTTCCACTGGTCCTTTCAGAGCAGGTCTAAAATCCTGGCCCAGTAGGACTTCAGCCTCCATGACCAATAATACACAAGAGCTTCGTGAATGTGTGACTGAGTGGACATTTTAATTTGACAGCTTTGTAGTTAATTTGTTAATGAGGAAAAATGTAAGTTACATCCACACTACTACGTTTGATTTAAAAACGCATATGTTTGCACCTAGTGTCCGCGCTACCCCGATGTTTGAGCCTCTAAAACAGAAACGTTTGGCAACGCTGCTGGCCCTGTTTCCGTTTTAAAACTCCGTGGTTGCGTTCTAGGCTGGACGGGCCAAAATGGAGGCTTTCGGAAACGAGGACGCGGCCACCCAAGTTCACTTCTTGATTGGGTCTCCCTGTGTCCTTCGCTGATTTGACCTGTGGAGTACCTCAAGGGTCCATCCTAGGTCCAATATTATTTGCTTTATACATGCTACATTTTTCTCAGTTATAACTCCCTTTAGAACCAACATTCATAACCAGGCCTGAAATCTGGGTGTCATCTTGGACCCTGTTTTAAAATTTGACAAGCAAATTAACATGGTTGTGAAGGGTTGCTTTTACCACCTAAGAAATATGAAAAAACATCTCTCAAAAACCTCAAGACAGCCACCATTGCTTTAATTTCTTTGAGGCTGGATTATTGCAATGCTCTATATTTGGGAATCAGCCAGTAATCCATGCCTCGATTGCAGCTAGTGCAGAATGCAGCTGCTATTAACCGCCACCAGAAAAAGAGACCGCATTCCACCTATTCAGGGGTCCTTGCACTGGCTACCAGTCAAGAATAGGTCTGAGTTTAAGATTCTTTTATTTGTTTTTAAAGGATTACATGACCTGGTGCCCCAATACATCAAAGAGCTCCTCTGCCCCCTCTCCAACCCCAGATCTCTCAGATCCTCAGACCTACTGCTCTTGGCGGTACCACATCAAGACTAATTGTTCCTTCTCTGTAGATACTTTTAAGGGCAAACTCAAGACTCCTTTTCCCAAGCTTTTGAGTGCCTTTAATGATTTTCAGGCAATACTTTTAGTTCTTTGTCTTATAGATTCTACTTTTACAACAAAGAAAAATGTGTCTGTGGATAGTTTGACCACTAATACATTAGTTTAAAATGTTCCTCTAGTGTAGATGTGTGTGTTTATGTTGAGAATATGTTTGTGTATACGATCAAGTTTTTATGCAATGTACAGGACATCTTGGGATTTTCTTCTTTTAATGTTACACTATTGTACAGCACTTTGACCAATCACTGTTTGTTTTTAAATGTGCTTTATAAAAAAACAGAAACATGATTTGATTAGCCACTATCGCATAACCTTTTTCGGAAAGAAAACTAAATTTTAGATGGATAACGAGTGACAGGCATTGATGACCTTGTTGTCTATGCTAGCAGCTGTTGTGCAGTTGAATTCTGCATTTTTCAATGCAACTACCGCCTCCATGCGCAGGAGGCAAACTAGGATTTATCGATTTTTGACAATTCCCAAATCCAGCGGCGTTATCAGCACTACATGTCCAGTTTTGGGTGAAGAGCCAGTTTCTGGTGGGATCATTTATTAACCATGTTGTGGTTCCTGGAGAATGGCGAGAAAACTTTCCAATGTCCAGATGTGGACAGAGCATTAAAACATCGAGTACAGAGCCGGAAGTGATGGATCGTGTTAAACACGATAAAGTTAAGCCACGATGCTAATCCACACTACATCGTCAACAGAAACATTCTTTGAATGTACAAAACTTTGTGACTACAAGCACACTTTCATTGACATTTGGACTCATTTTAATGTATCAATATTTATTATTGACAGAATAGATGTTATATTGTCAAAGTTTAGAAAGACACAAAAGGACTTTGAAAATCCAATGATTGATAAGAAAGAGACAACCAAAATGCAATCGACTATGCTTTAATTAAAACTACATTATCTGAGAGGATTTTGTGAAGAGCAGTCACATTTTGGGCCTCATTATTTTTTTCCTGCTTCCCCACGGCATGTTTTCAGGACTGTTAGTATGGACGGAGACTATTTCTGAAATGGTCACCTGGAGGGAGATAATTTTAGTTTTAAAACGCTGTTTCTAAATGAAAACAGAGTGCAGGTGGCCCAAGTTTCCAGAAGGTTGGGGGACTTGCAAGAAGTTTTTAAAGAATGGTTGAAATCACAGCAGCAGAGGGCGAGATATCCTGACTTTTGGTCCCAAGTAAAAGTTATTGTCAATTTGTTTAAGACATTTTCAAGAATGAATGTTAAATATTTGCTGGTTCTAAAAATTTTTTTTTTTTTTTAATTTATGGCTTTTCTGTTTTATAGTATTGTAATTGAAAACCTTTGCATTATTTTGCTCTTGTCTAAACATCGCCTTGTGCTTTGGGAAAATGCGATGGGTAATTTTCACCAGTGTCGGCCTTTTAAATGGGTCGATGGAAATAATAACCAACAGCTTAATAATAGCTGCAGGTCAATGCCAAGCCCAAACCAAGATAACTGTTATTCTGCTTTCTATCGATGCACAACATAAAAAGAAAACTTCACTTTGGTTTTGTGATCTTCTGCATTAACTGTGGTTACATTATAACTTCTTTAGTCAGGGCTCCAGGGTGTGACCAAAGATCTGTCAAGTGCAACTAAACATTTTCATTGGTCGCACTAGTGCACCTGAAATTTAGAAGGTCTGATGAAAATTTTAAAGAAGATGCCTTCTGCAATGGACTAATGAGTGGACAGTCTCCCCTCGTAGTGCTGCAACAACGTCGTCGATTACATCGACTACAAAAATACGTCGACACTTTAAACACAGGCCAAATAAAATGGTCCTTTGTCCCCTTTGCAAAACCGAAAAGGCGTACCACGGCAGCACAACTGCGATGCACGGGCACCTCAGAGGAAAACATCCTGGCACTCTCCGACCTCAAAAGAACGGGCCATCTGTTTACGCATTTATTATTACAATTAGTTTTGGGAGTATTTGTTGTGTTCTTACCTGCTGTGTTTGGATCAAGAATTAATTCATATATGCTAGGTAATAATGATAATGCTAATTGCCAACAGTGTAAACTGGAAAACAATTATATTAGAAGCTGTAATTTTTTGTAAAGTTATCCAAAGGACTCATTAGCTAAACAAAAAAAGAACACTAGATCAATAAAAAATAATAATAAAATGAATCGTTAGTTGCAGCTCTATGCCCTCCCATGTGTCCACTGACTGTGAGTCTCCTGTTTAACGTAGGCCTCCCAATGCCGTAGTTTAGTTAGTTGTTTTTGTTTTAACAATCGCTAGGGCACATTTCTCTATACTTTGCAAAACTCTTCACACGGTGATCCCAACAGAAGTCTATGTGGGCTAAACTGTGGGTCATTTATCATTGCTTTGGCACAAAATGCATTCAATGACGACATCTTTCAAATTACATTCATTCTTTTCTCCCTTCGACACGACAACCGCCAAACCTCTGTGTACCTGTAGGCCAATTTGCAAATGCTCACATACAGTTTTAAAGACTGTTAAACTTAAGGTCAAAACAAGAACATAATACAAAACTGAATAAGGCAGCAATTTGCTACATTATTATTGTAATGAAATATATTTCAAATCTAAAAATTAACTACTATAAAAACCACTTGGACCAACCACAGCTGATTCCAGTGCAGCGGAACACCTACACAGGTGTTACTCTAAGTTTCATTACCATCTATAAAAAAGGAGACAACTTTGGAACAGCTTTGTATTGTGATGTAAACATGGAGCTGGCCAGAGATGGAGAAGTGGCTGGGAGGTCTACATGGTGGAAGAAGAATCAGAGGAAGATGGAGAGCTGGAGACTCAGATGACGACTACTACAACTGTAACAGCCTAACGCTCATGTTGCCTTGTGGATTTATTTTAGAGAGTCCTGGAGATTGAAGGCAGGCAAACACACCACATATTCATCTTTGTGGATGAGGCTGGTTTCAACTTGGCCAAAACACGGCGAAGAGGAAGGAATGTGATTGGGAAGAGAGCCTGATTCAGTCCAGTCACATATATATTGCAGTGGATTCTAAACAGAGAGGCGTCCTGGTTTTACAGAAGAAAACACTGTATAATGCTACCTGTTGTTAGTGTTTTTGGGTCTTTGTTTTATGAGTGACACTGTGTTTGTTGGCTGACAACCTTGTTGGAAGAAAGAGTTGATTTGAGACATGAATAAAGTGTTTTTGTAGATTTGGTGCATTTTGAATGTGAAGTTAACTGCTGTGCCGAGCTGAAAGCTGGTTAGGAGAACTGTGTGTAGAGTTTTGAAAAAGTGACCTACGTATGGAGAAATGTGTCCTAGCGATTGTAAAAACAGAACAAAAAAAAAACCAACAAAAAAACTTTAAAGCTTGTGGCGCACCCGTCGGCGCCGAGGTCATTCGGTACCCCGTCGGTTTCGATCGTTTCCTCCTCACCTGCTGTTGTGAAAACGGGAAATCGGATAAATGGCTCAAATGTAGGGCTAGGCATCGAGAACCGGTTCTAACTTGGAACCGTTTAAAAAAATAACGATGCCATTGGAATTGTTTAGAAAATTTGTTTTCGATTCCGATCATCGGTTCCAAATGCGCAAGTTTCGGTTTCCATAGTAACCACCGGATTTCCGGAAGTGGTTGCCGTGCCCGCTTGCTCTGTTGCAGTCATGGAGCACAGTAAGCGGCGCTCAAAAGTGTGGCTTTATTTTACTTCAAAAAAGCCTGGGTCGGCACAGTGCAACACGTGTAAGAATCGAAAGTAAGAATCGGAATCAGAATCGTTCAGATCAAAACGATGCCCAACCCTACTCAAATGTGGAATATCACACAGTAACAAAATTACACTTTTGTCCTCCTTTTGCTAGTTGGACCGGTGTCACTTATTTTTTTTGGTGAGGAGCATAAAAAAGGGAAATATAACTCAAATCTCGTTATAAAGCAATGTACCGTGTACATATTATCTCACCCCCCAAAAAACGTAATGCCTAAAATGCATTCTTGGGTGCACCAAAGTTACCTGCTGGTGCACCTTCAGGATCAGTCCAGCCCTCCTTACTTCCTTTTTACAGTATCTCTGCGTCTGTCACACATCACTGCCAACTGGTGAGACTCGTCTGGCTTGTGATGCTGACAAACTATATCCCCGTCAGCATTTATATCTCATCTGAAACGCATGCAAGATTGGCTATTTCCACTGTCCACACAGAGAGCTGGAGCTGCCAGGTGACCATTTCCTTGACCCCAGGGAACTGAAAAAGGTGAGTCCGGAGAAGAAGAATGGCGTGTGCAGCGGAACACCTGTACACACCTGTTTTTCTAAACTCCACGCAGCAGGGAACGATCGAGGCCAACATGTCATTTCTCGGTCTCCACGTTTGCTCTGCGCCTGGCACTCAATCAGACCGGCCCCAAAAACAAGGCCAGACACCGGAAGGGTTTCCCTCCACACAGAACAGGTAATACACACTGTACACGGATCAGTGCAGTGTGGTGTAACAGCACATTCAACTTCCACCACCGGAAGACCCCACGGAGAAATGAGTACGACTTAAAAAATATAATGTATAAGGAAACTAAAAACGAGATTAAAACGTCATTAAAAAGGTATGCATGAAACAAATAAATGAACAAGAAATCAATTATTGAAATTAGAAAAAGAAAATCTAGGGAATGAAAAAAGTTTTTATATATATATATATATATATATAAAAAAAAAAAAAAAGACAAAGCGAACCATTACGATCAAAAATGACCAAACACGAAAACTGATTTCTGCTGCCCTAGTGCGGAAAACACGGCACACTGTTTCACGTTACGTTAAAAATATCGCACGTTAGCTTGTAACAAATGTAGACATGCGAGGACTTTTCTTCTTTTAGCCGTAAGTCAAACTAAATCAGTAACATGAGGTAAGCAGGGATGCACCGAATGTTCGGCAACCGAAACTATTCGGACAAAAATAGCAAAAAAGAGGCATCGGCCGAATAACGTCAAAGATCGCACACATTTTGTCGACCGACGACGTTTTTGATGACGTGATGCCTAGAGGGAGAGGCCGCAAACGTGGCGGCTACGAGGAAGCATTTTAAAGTGTCCGAGAAGGAGGCTGAGACGGCGTTTTGCATCTGCAAAATACCACAGCACGACAAGTTTAATTCATCATTTCAAATCAAGACACCGCGAACAGCACGCGGAGGACGGCAAAGACATGGCGGCAGAACAGCAAAAGGGAAGGTAGCTCCTCCCACTCCGTCTGTGGCTGACGTCTTAGAAAAAGGCCGACCGGTTTGCCAACGCTGAAGGCATTACTAACAAGATGATGAACTGGCCGAATAGTTTTTATCGTACCAACGTGCTCGGTTAGTATAATGTCTGCTGGAATGTAAAGAAAGGGTTCAGTGTTAAATCCTTTTTAAATTGCAGTTGTGTAATTTAAAGACAAAACAGTCAAAAGCACATTTTTACTATTTCATTTATGCAGTGGTGCAAAGAATTGGCAAAATGATAGGGGGGGGGGGGGGGGGGGGGGGGAAAACTGGGTTAGATATTTTTCTTTTTTAAAAATTTAAATGTGTAAAAAAGACAACCACGATCAAAAATGACCAAACACGAAAACTGATTTCTGCTGCCCT
>CM022484.1:1215186-1335039 GCA_011952105.1 Coreoperca whiteheadi
GGCCGTTTTGTGGGGGTCTGGTGGGGGTGGGGGGGGGGGGGGGGGGGGGGGGGGGGGGGGGGGGTGTTTGTTGTTATTAAAGCAGAGGAATGCTGGGGAAACCGAGAGCCTATGGCCGACACAGAAACTTGGGAGATGACCGCTAAGCAATCTCTCCAACAGAAACTCGATTCACTCCGACGCCTATCGGCTTCTGTACCTGCGCTGTCTGTGCCTGGGTGGGAGTTCATTTCATGTAGCAGGTAAAGCTGCTCAGGATGCAACCCGATTAGATCACCACATCAAAGAGCAACTGATGAGCGGTCTGAGCCCCCCCCCGGCCTGCCTGCCCTTCAGATAAAACAAGAAGCACAGGACTGTGAGGTGGCCGCAGACAGCGGTGTGGAGAGCGGAAACGTGCGAGTGCGGTCGGTCAGGGTTCGACCGCAGGGTCTCACGGTCCACACTGGGTTCCACGATTAATAATGTCAACTGAAAGCATGTGTTTCTGTCTGGCTGTGGTATAAAAAACAACAATAGGACTTAGTGGGGAGGAGGGGGGGGTTGGAAAAGAAATCCTGTGGATGAAGGCAGTCTGTTGTCAAGGCAGATGTATGTTCTATAAGAACAGAACTGTTGGTTCTTTGAGGTTTACTACTTGTTGGTCCAAGTTTTAAAGTAGTTTAAAGTATCCGCTACCTTGTGATGGGCATTTATTATTGTAGACATTTATAGACTAAAGGATAAATAAAAGAATGACAGGATAAAGGGGGAGTTGCAGCCGTAAACGGTGTACTTGTGTGTGTGTGCGCGCGCCTGAACGTCAATCACAGAACTGCGGCAGCGCTATAACGTCCCTCCGAAGAAAACTCAATGCGCCACTTTTTAAGTTAAGTTAGCGAAACTCTGACCACCATGCTTGCTAATGCTGACGGAACGGGACATTTCATTTGCAGATGCTAACAAGTGAGCTCCCGGAACGAATAACCAAACTCACCCTGCCGGAGGAGCGGCTGCGGCTGGAGAGCACGGGCGGCGGCAGCTCCTCGTCGCTGGAGAAGGCGTCCAGAGTCGCGGCCGCCGCGGCGTGCTTGTGCTTCCGAGCGGTCAGGTTGTTCAGGTAGAGCTGGACGTACACGTCTTTGGTCGGGTTGCCGCTCGGGAGCTCCACGTTGTGGGCCAGCAGCTCGCTCTTCAGCTTGTCCTTGGTGAGCACAGACGGGTCGTCCAGGTACTCCGGCATGTCGGCGTGCGGCTGGAGGGTACAAGCGTCGCCGTCCCGGGGTAAGTAAGCTAGCTAACGCCGAGGGGGGAAACCGGGATACACAGAGGGCAGCTTTGGGTTGAGCGGAGCGGCTAACCAGCGCCTCTCACTGGAGGCGGCGGTAATTCACAAAACAAAATTATTGTGTTTCAAAGCAAAACGAAGGGAATAAAATGCTTCCGTTGCTTTCGCTTCCTCCTCCACTAAGAATAGAGAAATGAAATTGGTCCTCGGCGCGTGGCTGCCTCCGGGAGAAAGCGGCACCAGCCTGCCGCTACTCACTGGAGGGTGACCGGGCCGGAAGTGACTCCGTTACCGACCGGCTCCTATTGGTCAGCCGCTGTCACAAAATCGTTCGTAATTGGCTGGGAGTAGAAATTTAAATTGGTCGAAACGTACGGCTCGTCACGAGGCTGTGACCCACGGTTCAGTCGACCGTTTATTTTCTTTTCGCACGTTTTCAATAATCGATGATGTACCTGAACTTTTCTAATTAATTTACAAACATGTTCTTTTCCTACATGTGGAATAACAAGAATCTCCAATATAAATGTAAGTCACTGTGTTATGAGGAACGCGGTGTTAAAACAACTTGCCCATGTGGACGTACAATCACACCAACAGAACACGCAGTGCTGTTTGATGCTTCCATCACAGTACATCCCTGTATGTTCCTGCGTAACTGTCCCCAGGAGAGAGGCTCTCTTTGGGTTCACTTTATGGAGGAATTAATTGGCAGAAAACTCGGCTAATTATTGAGACATAAACGCAGCACCAAAGTGAAAGAGGTTTCCTTTAAAATCTTGCACAGAATATATCCAGTTAAGAAAAAAAAAAAAAAAGGATGAGAGAATATCCATCATTCTTGCACTTCCTGTGAAGCACAAGAAGAAACAGTCTGTCACTTGTTTTGGTGGGCTGTTCAACATTATGAAATTCAATTTCAGGAGAAAGACAGTTTTATACATTTTGAAAGCGCTGAGGAGGAAAAAAAGAGCTTTATTTTCTTTTGTACAGTTAATTTTATTGTTGGGGAAATTCCACATTCACAATTAGAAGTGGGCGGACTCCAAACCACACACTGACCAAGAACTGCATCACTAGGCACCACGCTCAAACACCTGAACGATAAGAAGGCAATTAAGACTAATTACGTGCTTTACTGTTTTGTTGGTCTTTTCTTTCCTTTGTACCGGTACTCCTGGTATGGACGGTTTTGTGTACAAGTTGTGAATGTATTTGTGTTCTTAAAATAAATAGTAATTTAAAAAAAAAGCACATTCTATGCAGAGAGAGGAGATGTAGTAGGATAAAACCACAAACATGCGGTCTCACGCCACCACTTTCAATGTTGTTACATGGCATTTTGCTTAGAGCGTGAGTGACAGAAGTGCTTCTGTTTGTACATCACACGTTTGCAATCTAAAATAAGCACGTGACCCCACTCGCCCCCCATCTGGCACCGGTGAAAAGAAAGCACCAAACCCAGTTTGCTCGGTTTGCATTACTTAAAAATAAAACCGAATGCATTTGTTTATTTTACCACTGGACACAAATGAAGACAGAAACCAAAATGGAAAAAAGAAAACCCAGTGACATTTCTTCCCTTTCCACTTTGTCACAACAACAACAAAAAAAAAACAACCTCTTATTTAAACTTTATATACTCAACCAATGCAACGGCCTTAAATACTCAAAAGCAAGGTTTAAGAAGAAATGAAAGCGACATAACTTTAGCAGAAACGCTGCGACTACCTCTAGTATCCTTGTAACGATGAACTGAAAACAAAAGCCCTGGTCCAGCTCATTAAACACCTTAATTTTGAAACCAAAACTGATCCTACCTTCATTTGATTTATTTTTTTTGAGGGGGGGGGGGGGGGGGGGGGGTTTAGGGAAGTAAAAATAGGTTTAAGCAGACAGACTGAACTGGGCTGACCAGAGAGAAAGCAGGCAGCGATGAGCCAACACTCACAGCTCTACTGCTTTACTCTGTAGCCCATACTGTTCATACGACTGCAAATCAGTGTGTGTGAGTGTGTGATGGCGTGGTCTATGACAGGCAGGGCAGTCATAATATCCCCATCAGCTCCTGATGGGTGGAGCTGCTCTGGACTCTGCTCCTCGCTGGGGCCTGACAGAATGCTGGAACACCTCTCCGCCTCTCCCTCTGCCTTGTCTCTTCGCATCCTGTTTCCAAACAGCGCTGCTTCCTCCTCAGGCTTTGATCTCGGGGGGCGAGGTGTACAGCTGCTCAGAGTTCTCGGCCCCCAGGTCCTCTGAGGAGTAAACGCAAGACAAAAAGGGAGGGAAGAATTAGAAAAACCTTACTCGTGCCTGGATATGCCACAATACTGCTGGCGCACAAAAAGACCGGGGTAAGAAACAAGCAGAGCAGCCTGAAGTAGCTGCTGACAGCAGGATTTCATCACATTTGCAGCCAGGGGTTCTCGGAGCTGACGTTTAAGCTTGAAATTTGGCTTCACTGCTCACAATTTTATCAGTTTTTAAAAAAAGACGCTATCAAGTTGCATTATGGGAAATAATGCAAGGTCAGGGTATCTCGGCCTCTGCTGCTTCCATTTGGACCACTTTTCAAACCTGTCTGTGGCACACTAACTCTCTAACGTAGGATGCCCAGATCGATCGATCGATCGGCCGCCAATTATTCTGAGTTATTCACTCAGAATATACGAAGACTGATCGATGACGCAAAACACTTGAGTCAGCTCTCAGCCGAGTGGGTGTCATGGCCGCATGCTAACCATAGGTGTAGTGCTGCCAGACACATCAGAACGACGCTCCGCCACTTCCTTTCTCCAAGTGAGGAAATAGAATATTCAGTTTGCGTCCTTATACATTGTTTACGTGCTTGAAGAGCCAATCATTGCCAAAGCATCTCATGCAAGAGAGCCAATAAAAACTAATGGGATGGTCAAAGTTGTCATGTTAGCATCTAAGGTGCTTTGATTGATTAATGACGTCAACTCATACTACGAGCAACATGCAAAAAAAACATTCCACCTTAAAAGTTGCCGGTAGCCTTTGAGTGGCTGTCTGTAGCTAGCTAGGGTTAACTAGTAAAGATGAAAAGGCAGCAGCACCTCCTTTGCGTCACTTTTCACGCCACTAACGGTTTCTTTACTTGTGATGCGTTTGCAAAGAGACATTACACTGGCCAGCTCGTGCTGCGTCCACAGCGCCTGCAGGAAATGAAAGCTAGCGTAGCTCCGTTTTCACAGCCTGACTTCTGCCTGCACTGCAACCTCTCCTCAGAGCGGATGTTTCCAATGCGGCAAAGTCAGTAAATGAAATCATTCAAAACAAACTACTCGAGGCCCTTCGCCTAGATTGCTTTTGCCGCGCTGATTACAACCTACCACATCCACGTTAACGCCTGATACTGCTTAGCTAGATGTTTGGCTGACTGCCGTGTTCTTTCCTCAACATGATGAAACGAACATCTGACCGTGTGATGAATGTATGTAAACTTGCCGGCGGAGGAACAGCCGTGCTCGTCATAGCTGCTCTCCGGTACAAAAAAAAGCTACACCTCTGATGCTAACTGACCTACAAGGAGCGCGTCACCCCCAAAATGATTTGTATATCAACTACTCAACCCGTGTTGCCTTGAAATCCGTTTAGAATGCCCCCCCCCCCCGCATGTCAATGCCTCCACGTGAAAGTAGAATGAATCCAAAACAGCCTATCCAGACAGGGGGGGGGGATCCCTACTAGGGATCGACTGATATATCGGAGACGTGCTGCAGTGCACGACGTGCAGACCATGCCCCTCCCCTACTAGCAGAGGGCTGGAATCTTCTAGATCTAGACTACTGTGTGCCATAGTGTTATTTTATTTAGTATTATTCAATTATTTTATTTATGCTTAAGTATTTATTTTCAGCACTGAACCTGTTTTTACTTTTTGTTAAATATAGTTCTTTTAGCTTAATAAATGTTCCTTTTTTAACTTATAACATTTGTTATCGTAATCGTTGTGTTATTTTTATAATTTAAATTAAGGGAGCAAAATGCGTATCGGCTCCAAATATCGGCTCAAGATATTCGGTAGCCCGTATCGGTCATCGGCTAACGCTGATGAAAAAAAAAAAAATCGGTATCGGCACAAAAAAATCCATATCGGTCTAACACTAATCCCTACTCCAAAGTACAACTTTAAACATCTACTTAATGAAACAAGATCAACAACTGACATGAGAGACATTAGAGGAAGTGCAATCAGACATGGAGATCGTAACATCTTGTGGAAAACACTTGACTTGCATTCTGCAGACCGGACCTGCATGCAGGTGCTGTGTCTGAAGCCAGTATTCTGTGGATCTGCATTTACAGACACTTTCACACTGGCTTCATGTAGCATGTAGCATTGGGGGTGGCTGAAAAGAGCTAAAAAACCCAAACGAACAGCATGACTGTGACCAGCAGCGACTTCATAAATGAGTGCCCAAAGTTGTAGTGTTACCAGGAAGGACACACTTCCACAGGCCGTAGGTTTTCCCCACGGCCGTCTGCCACAGTCGGAGCGTGCCGTCCTCAGAGCCGCTGGCGTACAGCTCCCCATCCGGACTGAAGCGAACGCAGTGCACCGGACCGAAGTGACCCTTATAGGACTCTACAGACAGGAGGGAGAGCAGCAGCATTAGATGGAGTGGTAAATGGGACTTGTTTCAGTTTCTGCTGTAGTTTCTCCCAGCTACTATGATGGGAAACCACTTAACATTTAGACATCCTGTTTGCTTTGTTATATATATATATTTTAATAGATATATTTTAACTACCTTCAACCTTACACACTGAAAGCAGGTCATTCACTCCCTAAAACAAAGGTTCTCTCTGCTCCTCACCCAGCTCTTCCTTGGTGCTGTAGTCAAATTTGTAGAGCTTGAAGTCTTCTCCACCGGCAACAAAGAAGTCCTTCTCTGGGTGGAGGGAGGCCGAGTTGATGGAAGCCGGGGCCTCCACTTTCTTGATCAGGTCCAGGCTGGAATAGGTTCACAATCATACAAACAGACTTGGCTGAATATTTCCATTTGGGGTGCGAATTCATTCTGGATTCAAAACCGATTCTCGACTGAATAGATAGAGAGGGGAACTCTTCACTCTTGTCCTTAGTTCACTGAACTGCAATATAAACCATAACTGGCGCGTTGTTCTGTGTGTTCTGGAGTAAGCTGGGACAAAGGGGGAAAAAGCTGTGACAGCTTCTCTGCTGTGACATGCTGTAAGCGCTTTGGAAATGCAACAGACGAGTTTTATGAAGGCCTTCAGTGTGTGTTGGTCGGCTGGCTTGATGGTTAGTGCTGTGGCTTGGTGGCACAGCGGGTCGCCCACCAAATCGGAAGGTCGGCGGTTCGATCCCGGCTTCCCCCAGCCATGTGTCGAAGTATCCTTGAGCAAGATACTGAACCCCAAATTGCTCCCGAAGCTGCGCCTTCGGTGTGTGTGTGAATGATTAGTTTAATTTGTACTGATGGGCAGTCAGCTCCTGCCATCAGTGTATGTATGTGTGTGTCTGGGTGAATGTGATCTGTAGTGTGAAACCGCTTTGAGCAGTCGGATGACTAGAAAGGAGCTGTACAAGTACAGTCCATTTACATTTACATGCTGGAGGTCAGTGCTCCACTCCCTTACCGTTAGTCTCTGGGTGATGCCATATCAAGTTTTAACAAAACCCTAATTATTACGTTATTAAATCCATAAGGTTCCCCAACGCTTGCCTTCTCTGAACATGAACGACAATATAAACTAGTTGAGTTTTACTGTTGAGTGCAGTTGAGTTGTGTCTATTTCGAATATAACTTTATTAACAACATACAAACATCGATGGTGTCGAATTTGTGAATTCTTTCAGAATCGTGGAAGATAAGAATCGCAAATCTTATGTGAATCAAAGCTATTTTATTACAACCTTCTTTGTGATCATTTTGTCATGTCAACATAGCTGGTGGTGAGCAACATGTGCGGTCCAGGACCCATCTTTTTTTGTTGTAAGACATCTGCCAGAGTTTTAAATGTTATGATGAAATGCCTCGAGGCAGCAGCCCACAAAGTACTCGTGCTATGGTAAATGGGCCGTACTTGTGCAGCGCTTCATACACATTTACATTTAGCAGACGCTTTTATCCAAAGCGACTTACATATGAGAACATTCACAAACCGAAGGCTGGGGTTCAGTATCTTGCTCAAGAACGCTCCGACATGTGGACTGGGGGACGCCGGGATCGAACCCCCGACCTTCCGATTGGTGGACGGCCCGCTCTGCCACCGAGCCACAGCCGCTCGCTCGGTCTCCATTCTATTCATTCTACACGGTTGTTTTTCCGTACCGGCACTGTGCGCAGGTTGTTAGTAAAAGAAAGAAACACATTGTCCCATTTTGTGCGCCTAGGACTTTTTTTTCTTTTTGCCGTGGTATCAAAAGAGGTATTGAGAATCGTTTTTTATACTGGTTTTGTACTGATATGTAAAATGCTGGTATGGTGACGACCGTCGCGTGAACATGCTGTTAGCGGGACGTGTATGGTTGGAGTGCAGCGTACCTCAGGGCGTCGTAGAAAGCGACTGTCTTTCCATATGTGATCACAAGAATCTCTCCATCAGCCACATACTCCATGCTGCTCACTGACGTGTTGAAGGTCAGCGTCTTCACCTCCTCCATGGAGCTCCTGTCCCAAAGCCTGGACACACACACACACACAGGCTACAGCATCCAAACGTTCTCGGCGTGTTTGCTGTCAGAGAAGTGACTTGCCAGACATTTAACTGTCCATGTGGCAGCACAGAGCAGAGTCACAGGCAGGACGACGAGCTGAAGGGTGACACATATGATCTGAAACGAGCGACCCCACTGACCGTATGGTTTTGTCGTCGGCAGCAGAGAGGATCTGCTTGTCGTTGTTGCACCACAAAGCTTTTTTTATGGCTGAGGTGTGACCTGCAATCTCCTGAGGCGCTATAGGACACAAAGATGCAACAGGCGACCACATTAGAAGACACAAATGAGACGACACACACTTTGTGTCTATTCTCCTTTTTCATCATTCGCTGGGCTGCAAAGACTTGCACTTGTCACAGATTTTAAAATGGCATCTGTCTCCAGTAGGGGGCAGTGTTGCACTGAGCAGTGCAGGATTTACAGGAAATGGAGAAACCCAAAAAGCATGTTGTAACAGGGCCCAAAATTAACACCCGCCAAGCGCCGAATGCAGGTAGAGTTTCCGTTGGGTGAGTAAATCTCAGAAGGCTCTCCGCCACACTTCAAGTTAGCAATAATAAATAAACAACGTCCGGTTAGACTGAAAAAGAAAGTTAATTTCGGACGCAGTGTTGTAACCCCCCAAAATAGATCAGGTGAGTTTCCTCTTGGACACATTCTCCTACCTGCTTCAGGGTTGCTGAGATCGTAGATGCGCAGCAGCTTATCGTTTCCTCCAGTCAGCAGACAGGTGCTGTCCTGAGAGGAGAGGCACAAGAATATAGCGGTCATCATCACAGCCACAGAGATGCACAAGGGATGTGTACGAAATAGAAGAGCTCATCCATATCCAGAAGCTCCGCTGACCTGAGTAAAGTTGACAGTCTTGACGATGTGTTTGTGGGCCAGCGTGAGGACCTCGTCTCCACTCACTGCATCCCACACCTTCCTGAAAAGCACAGAGGTCACCTTTAAACGGACAACAGTTGATGCCGCCTCACTAATCTTTGCATGCAACACGTTGGATGGTGCTGATTCAGGCCGTGGAGATGAGCGTTCCATTGCAAAAGGTTTTAAAACCCCATCCGTGATGCAGCCTGTGGGAGGGCTGTGGGCACTCATCGTCCTTCATATCATCTTTGTCCTACTCCCTGCTGCGCTCCTCACCATGGTGAGAAGAGGAAATGCCTTTTAGCTCCCTCTCACCGGCTGCTGATCCCAATGGAGCACATCTTACACTGCGATGGTACAGCAGCGTTGCCCATTACTGACCCAGACTGGTCGGAATGAAGCCAAAACATTCGGCCGCTCCTCGTATTAACATAAAAGATCTCGGATGTTGTGTTTTGCGCCGTGGCACAGACACCTTGGTGAAGTGAAGGTAATGCTTATGGAAAAAGTAGAAAAGCGACATTTCCACCTGCAAACCTTCCTGCTGCTGCTCTAGAAACAATATTTAGTTATATCTAAAATCTAAATCTATTCTAATCCTGTTCTGAATTTATTCTTTAAAAAAGAAGAAAAAAATAGACCCCAATTCTGTAGGAAAGAAAAAGAATCTAAGAGTGCTGATGAAGAACCGGGCATGGATACGATCGAGATCCTAATGCCCACCTCGGATGTCACACTTTTTTACTTGCTAATGTCTGAGTGTATTGTGGAAAAACTACTATTTTATTAAATATTGTAATGATAACAGACCCCCCCGACCGCAACCACATCCCTCCAGAAACCTAGGGGAAACCCTGAATGGGTTTCTGATTAAATTGTTTAATAGCACAAAGTTCTTCATAGATCTAGCATCTTCATTTTGCTCTCACAGTGCACCAGAGTGATGCATTTGAACTTGAAAATGTAAGGCGCCTGCTCACCAGACTGCGGGGAAACACCGGGTACAGATCTTTCATGTGCTTTCCACTGCTTTTGGACAGCGGTGGAACTCTACGGCTCGGGGGCCGGAGCTAGATCAGTCTGCGGCCACGCAGACAACATTTGTTTTCACGACAAATTCTGGTTCTGGTTTTCACTGGTGGACCATCAGGAGGTGGTAGGGGTGCGGCCGGACCCGGACCCTAGGGCGACGCCCTATTCTGCTGGTGATTGTCCTCGAAGTGTTAGGGCGTTGGGTTTAGCATTCGTAGCTTATAATGTCTGTTGTACCTGCTTCTTTCATTCTCATCGATTGTGTTTAATTGCAGGAGTTTAGTCCTCTTAGGATCAGTTCTACCAAGAGGTAGCTGGCTGTATATTTATAGTTAACACTCAGTCTCATGCACAGGCTGCAAAGTGCCCGTCTATGGAATATCAGTGAATACAAACAGGAAATTGGGTGCAATTAACATGCAAGTACATTCAACATGCATTGGTAAATGACATCCCCTCTATTTGTTAGAAGTCCCGTTTGAAACACAGAAGGGAAAATAATGTGTTTTCAGTCTAAGTGACTAAACTGATAAATTGTCACTTTAATGTACACTCAGTCCATGTCAAAGACCACTACATCCCCCCCAGTGGGCCAATTGGTCAGCAGAGGGGCTGTTTAAAGTGTTTTGACGCTTGGGAGCAGGTCAGCTGTGGAGCACACGTTACCATGGTGATATACCCCAGTTAAAGGGAACCAGCTTTGTGATGCTGAAAAAGACTAATCCACTAATCTAGCTTCATGATATGGGCCCAAATGTTCCCTCTTCTAAAACTCACATGTTTATTGGTTGGCAGCAAGCTTACCAGTTAATTTATTAGAATCGACATTAATTGATCAAAGAGAGTTCTGTATAATCTGCATAGCTAGAAGGAACGCAGCGTCCTCAGATATCCTTCAAACTGTTTTTGGAGGGGTTTGGGTGGAGATTAGATTACTGCCTTCATCACCTGTACGCTGGGGTTTTAGGGCACCTCTACCCTTACAGTTCACAATAATCTGCCTTTACATGGGTGTAAAAGCAGCCAGCCGGATTATTTTAGACACCTTGCCTCAAGACACACAGCCAGGCATGGGTCTGTGAGCCCCGGGCTGCACCGGCCTCCCCACTCACGCTGTGAAATCCGCCGCGGCGGTGGCTGCCTTGGTGGCGTCCGTGTTCAGAGTGGCTCCCCAGACTGCGCCCTTGTGACCCAGGAACGTTCCGATCCAGTCCCCTGTGTCTCCCTGGCGCAACATGGGCTTACCATCTGACAAGAGAGAAGCAGGGAGGATTTAATGCGCGTCGTGACGCCACGTCTCGGAACCACCTCGAGCATCTGACGTTCAACGTTAAGACCGACTTGAACCGTGTAACGTTAAACCTTATTTGCGTAACAGGCTGGCCATTGGTCTCACTCACCCTTGCAGGCGCTGATGAGGAAGTAGCCATAAGGAGTGATTCCACTGAAGGCTAGGTCCACCACAGGTCGGGTGTGACCAGAGCAGGTGAGCGGGGTCTGTCTCATCGCCATGGTCCTCCAGCCGGGCAGGAGACGGTTCGCGCTATCGAAGAAGACGGCAGAACGCTAGCTTCTAGCTAGCTAGCTAGCTGGGTATGCTAGCGGCCGAAGGGACAGACAAGACGGCAAACTAGCTAGTACAGCGTAAGTTAAGTACTTTCCGTTGACCAGCGGTTGGCTGCTGGTTGGACTGTGAATGGGGGAGAACTGACTCCGTAAGTTTGTCAAACTAAACGTCTGGTCTCCCTCCCAGCGAAGGAATGGCTATCGTGCTAATAGCTACAGCATTGCAACTAACTAGCAACGTGCAACGCGGCATTACTGTTGCCGAGATGATATAGCAATGTTCCGCTAGCCACAACAAAGATAAAACTTCCGGTGCGATGGTTTTCACAATAAAAGCGTCGCCTCTTCAAACTGACAACTGCCTGTTACTTGATAACCATTATTTAAAATTAAATACATAAATAGGACATTATGAGATACATAACCACATGTATAAATATTAAAATATATATAATTTTACCGTTAAGTTGTGCAATAATTAATTCCTTCCACAATAACAGTTTATTGCAGGTCATTTTTATTTAATTCCAGCAGTTTTCATTTAAAAATGTCAATTTTCTAAAGTCTGTTTCAATTTCGAAACACAGGGACGGTTTCATAACTTCTCCTGGCTGTCTTTGTGAAAAAGGCCAGAGACAGTTATGCATTTGGCTGTTGCTTTGGTCTGAATGTGCAAAAAGGCTCATGCATGTACATATATTTTGTCTGTTGTAGTCATTTATTTCCCAATGTCTTATTTATCATTAAACACTTGGGAGTCTCCAGCAGGCCATCGGGAAGTTTTGGAATTCTGTGCCCGCCCGCGGAGAATTGCATGCACCTCTTGGGAGCGAGCACAGCTAAAGCGGAAACTACCGGTCCGGACATTGTAATGATTTCTACAGTACAAGTACTGTTTAAAACAACGATATCATATTCTCTGTGGGGTTCATCAGAGATGATGAATGAGTCAAAGTCTTTATGAACATTTAGAGTCATCAATGTTTTATTACACTCAGTAGGCCTAGTAGCATTTCCTTGATTCTATGGTCTGACATCACAGTTTCCTTGATTAATCTCTCAATATTTCTGAGAGCAAACCTTTTGGCGTTCTTTATCGATGTGCTTTTAAGCATTTCAGGCAGCCATAGGCTAGCCACTAAACCGTTATTGTAAAATGAGGTTTTTAAATGTGGAAAAATGAATGTGCTGTCAAATTTCATCGACGAGTCAAAGCGATGAAATGAAGTGTGCCGATAACATCACGACTCCTATCCCAGTTTGGTTTCAAGTGTACTTACTGAGTGTTAATTTATATGGTGATTTATTTATTTATTGTGACAAGCATGAAATTACTTTTTTTTAGATGTCAAACTACACAACCAGACACCTTCAGAACATTGGATTGGATCGCTTTAAATACTGCAATAGTTCGTATGACTTTATAACTGAGAGTATATTCATGACAGTAAAGTGAATATTAATACCAGTATTGATACCTCTAACAATACTAAGTAATAATATGTATATTTTTGGCCCTGAAGAAGGAGTTGTAGTTTGTCACTGTTGCCATTAGCAGGCAGCGATTCCTGATCATTTCTGTTTGTGGACCGGGAACCGTCCTCCAAACGTCTGAACAGAGAGAATCCAGACAGAAAGACACAGGCGGCAAAGTGAAGGCCCCCGATCACATCATCTTTGTGCTCAGCTTTTATTGTCACCGTACAGCAGATAATGATTCACGTTTCTCTGCGCCAACAGCTGGTTGACCAAAAGACTTTACAGCCAGCAGCTGCTCACACACACACTCAAACGCTGACTTTTATTTTAGGTGGAAACATTTCAACTCTTGGCATCCATTTTACATGTTGACTGGCTTTTCTTCTTCTCTTATTTTTATAAACATTTGCCTTTATCATTAAATGTATGTTCATTGTCTTTTCCTCTTCTATAAAATCATGTGGGCAGTTATCAACGCGCTATCAGACTCTACGTGTCTGTTTCCATCGAAACATTATGTGAGATTAGTTTTCTAGAGGGCGAGAAGAGAGCAATAAGTCATTGTGCTGTACGTTGGTCCTGGAGGGTCACTACACAGGGCGGATCTTCATGCTGATGGACTTCAGGGAGTAGTCAAGACCCTTCCAGTTGTACCAAACCACTCCAAGAGCATAGAAGGTGTCATCAGCCCCCCAACGGTAAGCCCCGTTGGGGTTTGCTGTGTGACACGAAGTGTACCAGAACGCCCCCATGAACGATCTGGCACAGTTGCCCGACCAGGTGTCCTGGTCTTTGTCGAAGGTGGAGAACTTCATTCCACTGTGGCCACTCAGGCTGTCTCCTACAGAAACAAAACATGAGCCACAGTGTGTCATCCTGACAACGATACCCACACTACTGGGACTAATCGGGTGAGATGAATACATGCTGAATCAAGGTGCACACGACGGAAAGGAAACAAGTATCTGAGGGCAGAGCCTCGTCCATCTGCACTGCTCCGGTGTTTGAATGGCTTTCTCTTTGCACGAAGTGCGCAATGTCTACATAATGAAAATCAAGTTTTATAAAACGAGCACGAAAGCTTTATTTTCAGTTTAAAGTGACATAGATGACAGCGGCGACCTCAGCCGCCTTGTGTCGCGACAGTCTTCTGAGCAGGTTAGCAGTTAGCACCCCTGGCTGTTGCGCCTACGAGAGGAGCAGCCTGCAGAAGACTCGGTGCACTGATCTGAGCTCTGTTTGTTAGCAAGGTTTCATTTCCAGAGGAGAAGTCCCGGCAGCTGAAGGAACAACGTTTGGATTTTTTTGCGTCGTTCAGTCTGTCGCTACCTGCTGGGGAGCTAACACTAGCCAGCCACGACTATTAATGCTCAACTATCTTACACATGAAGTTCTAAGAAATATAATATTTCAAACATGTTTAAGTCTTGTTGCATTTTGTAGGAAAAAAATGTATTCAAATCGTGAATCAGGCCCAAGCTTGAAAAAACTGAGACTTTATGTTTTGGTCCAGATGAAGATGCGACACGCCAGTGAAGTCTATGCGATTCTTTCTCCGCTGCTGTCTCAATAAATCCTGGGATACATTCGCAACTGAGCTTCCTGAGTTGAAGCACAGCAGCAAAAATCTCGTCTACGTTCTTGTGCTAGCTCACCTGCGCCCCCGTTCGTGAATCCAGATACATGCAGCTGATATCCGTCACTCTCAGAGTCGATGGTGAACGAGGAGTACCGAGCAGACACTGTATTCCCTCCAAAGTCCTCCATGTCGACCAGCAGCTCGTAACTCCGCTGGTGTACCAGCTGGTGGATGTTCTCAAGACCTGCACACACACACACACACACACACACGTTTTTACATTTTTTGTAAACCTGTATAAACCTCTTTGACATTAAAAGGTTCCCTGTGGAGCTGTTGATCTTGTGCACGAGGACACATGCGGACACGTCAACCTGTGTGTTAGAGCTCCAGGATTCACACTGTGAGTTTTAGTGGAACACTGAGTATAAAAAGAAAATGTGTTTGTTTCCATGGAAACTGCACAGGGCCCCCTTTAAAGGCTCGCAAAGAAAGCCAGTCGACTAAGTGGCGTGCAGACCGGAGGCACACAGTTTGTTAAGTGTCCCGCTTCTGGATTTGCTGAACTGGGTTTAATGTTGAGGCTTCATGGCCAGAGAGTTCCATGAAGTCACAAGACTGTTAGTTTGATTTCATCGCTCACCGAGCCAATGCTCTCCATCAGCACTGCCAAAGCCCAGCCTGTATTGATTCCAGGGCCTGTAGAAGTTCAACGAGCCGTCCACCCTCCTCTGGAACACCTGAAAACACAAACGACACCTGGCAGGTGAAGTTTACGGACGGCACTGTGATCGCACTTGAAGTTCAGGTGAGTTCTGTTCTTGTCTTGCTACAGTCAATCTCCTCCCCTCTTAGACATTCCTATGGGCCCTATACCGACTGCTTTGTGTCAGTCCGGGTTACATCCACACTGTTGTTCAATTTCCTTTTTGTTCTCTCCACGTAGAAGCAGAACTGTCTAAGAGGTTGAGGTGATAGACTAAAGAAACTGGTATAAACAGAAACATTTGGATCTTCAAGTTAAGGGCCTGAAAGAAGAGCTGGACTATGTTCCATACCTGTAACCCACTTCAGTGAAGTACGGAACCTGCACTAAGGGACCATCTATATTGCACTATGTATATATTTATATTTTATTCTAATATTGGTACTTTTCTATGTAATGACTTTTCCATATGACTGTCTGCGAATAGCTGATGCTATTGATCGCAGTAGTATCGTTTAGGCTCTTCAGTTCAGCACAAGGACCTTTGCTTATTAGAACCTATACACTCTCACCTGTTTTAAATACTGCTTTATACTGCCTGTGTACAGGGGTGAAACTGACATCCACTATTTCCTCAGAGCATTGTAAATATTACAATATGGCAACACAAGCATAAGCATTTCGTGGAAAGTACAACCCTCAGAGGACTTTTTGGCCGGTAAAATAATGTCCCTGGAACTCAATTTAGACCCTGGTCCCTGCGGTGGGAACCACGGCTTCTGTCTCCCAAGTATGGCCTTTGTTCTTCTTGAGCCAGCCTTGCAGTCTGCAGACAGACTTGAACAACCCCTCTGCCACTCTTGAGTCTTGTTTTAGTCATTAGGGCGTGGCCTTGCAAGCCGCTGTGTCTGCAAGAAGTATCCACGCACTTCAAGGAACCTTAACAATGGGGGTGTCGTTCCCTGTGCATATGGAACATGTAACGGATCGGAGAGGACGTCAGAGAACCAAGATTGCAATCTAACCAGATGCTAATGCTTATTACTACTCAGCTGTGACTTTACACTGACTTCAGTGAAAACTCACCGTCCACCGTCCTCCTTCTGACGTCATGTCACAGTATACCTACACACAAACACATTCATTAGAAAAAGTTGCAAGTACTTGATGCAGTATATTCAAACATCCTGTAACCAGTACTGTGAATACTACTGGTGCTACGACTACGTGTGTCTGTTGCATCAGAAGCATCAGTCTCAACTTGTAGCTGGGTTTCTGTTAGAGATGATCTCACTGTCTCCACAGATGTTGACATCACCTCGTTTGATCGGCATCTTTACTATCTGAAGGTCGACCTGCGTCCCAGAGGGGATGAAGTGTACCTGGACAGCAGACGTGGATCCGATGGGATGGATGTTGTACACTCCGCTGGGACGGCTGGTGTCTTGGTGATATATGTCGCTGCAGTCGACCGGCGGGACGGGAGGCAAGCAGCCAGAGGTGCCAACGCAGTCGACCGGCGGGTGGTGAGGCCAGCAGTCGGAGGGGTCATTGCAGTCGACCGGCGGGCGGCAAGGCCAACAGTTGGAGGGGTCGATGCAGTTGACCAACGGGCAGCGAGGCCAACACTCGGAGGTGTCGCTGCAGTCAACCGGCAGTGGGCGAGGCATGCAGCCGGTAAAGAGCGCAGCCAGGAGGAAGAGGACGACTGATAGCAGCTGGAACAAGGGAGATGTTAATATTCTGAACATGGAGTTTGGCCTCTGCACTGTCTTAACATTTGGGCCTGCAGATCAAAAGGCAGTGTTGTTGGTTTTCAGGGACTGGTGCGAACAGGAGAAATGTGTCACGTTCTCCTGTTTTACCTGTAATTCAGTCTAACTCAATCGTGTGATGTCACGTCAGCTTTTGGGCAGGTCTGAGTCCAAAGTCCGGTACCATTTAAATCATTACCATGTGTCATCATTAGGATATCAGAGGACCTCAGCATAGAGAGCTAATGCAGATATTTAAAAAAGTCAGAAAGGTGTAGAACGTTACAAACTTACCTTCATTGTCTTCATTCTGCTGAAGCGGTTGAAAATCCTGATGTCAGTCTCTCTGGATCTCTGCCGAGCTGTATCTATATCTGCTTTACGTTGCTGACAGCTTTATATGGACAGCTGCCAAGATTCCCTATAATAATAATAATAGTAATAATAAACTTTATTTATACAGCACCTTTCTAAACAATGTTTCAAAGTGCTTAACAAAATAATGGAATATTAACCACACAAGGTGGGTCAAATGAGAAATATTGTCAAAAGAACACGAGCAAAGAGGAACTAAGAACAATAAAAGAAATTAAATCAATTAATGTTAATTAAAAGGTCTTTAGGTTAGAATTCCTATGCCAAAATCATGGAAGGTAATTGTACCTCATTGCTGAACTCTGGTAGCTAAAACATTATTTTTTTACAGTTTTTGGTTGACATTGTACCGGGTTGCCAACACGCTCTCATCTCTCTCTAATCTATCTCATCTATCTCGGGGCCCGGGCACCGCCCACTTGTACAACTAACAGGCCCATCCGAAATGACTGGGAGAACATATATTTTCTTAAATTTTATTTTTCGCCCAACATTCTACGTTGCCTATCAGTAAAACCCCAGTTTTACAGCTGTGTAGAGTAAAACTACTCTACACTCAACGGTTGGGAACTCAGATGCTGATGCTGTCTAATTTCAAAGTTTCCTATTCAGATAGAAGAACCTAGAAAACTATGTAGGCAAGACCTGAGGTAGGGCTGAACATTCCTGCTTGACTTGATTGTCTCCATATTGCCTTGAAAGCAGAGATCGGTATGAATTGCTTATGAATTGACAGCAGCAGTCAATCTAGCTCGCCCCGCAGTCGATCTCTCGCCATCAACTTAAACAAATAATAACGCAGCCAGATCATCCAAACCAGATGGTAGGCAATTCCCTTAAATAGAATTCTAATGTCAGTGTTCTAAATGAATGGATGCATTAGTCTACACAATCCACAGAGGAAAATAAACCTGATAATTATGGATATTATGTTTCTTTTCGCACGGTTTGAAAAATATACGCGCGTGTGCCGCTTTCAATAAATACAAACTGTTGCAGGTAATAAGCTGTCTCAAAATTGAAAATGTTCTATAAAAAGATTTACAAAGTGTCAGAATCAGCCAGACGCCCTACTCGCCTTTCACAGCAGATCGGTCATTTCTGTTCAGTATTAACTTTGTAATTACAAAGCCCGGCCAAAATGACTTTGGCCCAGCCAAAATGTAAATGCTGGCACCGTGCCTGCTCTGCACACAGGACAAAGTCTGACCATCAGGGTTTTTCCCATAGATAGATACAATCTGTGAACAATGTGTTTTTCTCCTTCATTTACTTTTTGTAGATGTACGGTAGCTACTTCCCCAACCCTCCAGATTCTCCAGACTCTACATTTCTGCAACTAAATGAATCCATAAATTCACTAAAATGCAGGAAAACAGTCTCTGAAATTAACAACTTTCTGTCTTCAGCCTTCAGTTCAGACGCCAGTTCTAAAGTTATTTCCAACACAAATCTCTCCTGAATCAACATGATTGGGCTGTCAGCAGCTTGTAAGGAGAGTAAATGGGATTTTTACGATTTTTACTTCCACTCCTGCATGGAACTGGTATGTAGTACAAAATAAATATATATTAGGAATTATGGTTAAAATATTTTGTCCCTAGTTTAAGTCTAAGGACATGAAAAGTCACAAATCATATTCGTTTGAAGCTCCCTGTATTGCTTTGTTCACTTCTCCCAGTTGGACGCTTACCTGTCGGGAACTCACCTGAACTGAAGAGACGTCGTGGAAACAACGTTCAGAGGAAACAAACTGCTGCTTCTCCTCCAGTCTGTCACTCGCTCGCAAATTCACTTCTTATATCTACTGAAGGCACTGCGATGTCACACCAGTGCGACCAATCAGAAACCAGTGGACGCAGGTGGAGGTGAAGTGTTTACCCCAACATCCTCCTCCACAGAGCAGTGTGTTTAACTCGTTCCGCGTGTATTCTCTTTGGCCTTTGTCCTGCTGAATGTTCACGTCCGTCACAGACCAGATCCTGTCATGTTAAAATAACGTGTCATCTGACAAACTTGTAACCTTCAGCAAAAGTCATAACACAAAAACCGTCTAATAAAAAGTGGATTTAGTAAAAGCTTCTCCTGATAGTGCTGATTCTGTCAGAATAGTCCAGAACGATACCATATAACTTTATTGTCCCCGTGGGGGAAATTTCGTTTTGGGCTCAGTGGTGCTGCATGCATTACAAACAATACATATTCTACAATCAAAATAAAGGCTGCCAGTCAATACGTATATTCAATAGTAAAACTTCAACTGTATTGCACTGGAATGTAGCAGTATATTGCACATGACTATTTTAAGTCTAGTAGCAGATTCCTATTAAGAAGAGCACAAATGAATTTTTTAAATGATTGAATCTTCATTTGGGGACTCTGTTTCTCCTGCCAGGTGGTAAACGCTTGTACTTAGGGTGAAGGACGTGGGATGGGTCGTCCAGAATTCAGTGTGCTCATATATTGTTTGGAGGGATCTATATTCTTCCCTTCCTATTATTTTCATGGCGACTTTTGTGAGTTAAGCCAGCTTGGATTTAGATTGTACAGATATATTACCGTACCGTGCCTGTATTTGATCAGACTTTCCAGGACTGCCTGGTAGAACATAAAGATTAGTTTCTGGTCCACACATCACAGTCTTAGCCTTCTCAGGAAGTATAATCTGGGCTGGATTCTGGAGCACAGGCTATCGACAGGGATTTGCCAGGTGAGCATATTATCAAAGTAAATCCCCAAATACCTAAATGAGCAAACTTGTTCAATTGAAATGTTATGGATAACCGCAGGGTTGTGATCACTTATTGCTTTTGGATCAAATATGATCTCCTCAGTCTTCATCTCATTCAAAACTGTATAAGGTTATTGATTTCAGCTTGGTAATGGGAGGGATCTGAATTTACATGCTAAGGATAGCCCTATCATCAGCACATGTGAGTACGAAGTTGTTTCGGTGGATGCTCAAACACTCGTTGGTGTGTAATCTGAAGAGCACCGGGGAGCTCACGCAGCACTGAGGGGCTCCTGTGATGATTAGTTTAGGGTGTCGTTGACTGTCACACGTTGAGTACGTTCCGTTAAAAAAGAATGCTGCATTGACAACTCTGACCACCCAGCTGCTTATGCTACTGCCATCATACAGAGCTAGGGTGAAACGAGAGAAACCAGCTCTGAGGACTGTCAGGGTGTGGCCAAAGGAGGCAATTCCGGCACTGCAAGTTTTGAGAACACATAGTGGGACATCTTTAAAGTGGCTGATACGACAACATCACTGACTTGCGGGGATATACTTACACTGTTATTGGCTATGTCAGCAAGTGCATAGAACGATGTGACTGTTGTTAAAACTACCAAGCAGCGTGCCAATCAGAAATCCTGTCCGACTGATTATGTGTGTTCACTCCTCTAATAAAAAGCTTGTAACGCCGCATTCCAATCTGGGGACACAGCAGCATACAGACTTGCTAGGAGAAACCTGTCTCGCGGCATTAGGGAGGCAAAGAGACAATATGGACAGATGCTTAACAGCCATTTCATGGACAATAAAGACATGTGGTCACTTGCGGCACGGTTTTCAGTCAATAGCTGACTACAAGCCCTCCACCCAGCATGTAGGCCGTATAGACCCCTCCCTGCCAGGCAAACTTAATGACATCTATGCACATTTTGAGGCAACTACTAACAACCAGGCACAGACGCTTCCACTGTCATCCAGCGACCAGCTACTTCAGCTGTCTACACAGATGTTCACCTGCCTGCATGCTGGGAGTGTACAGGAAGGTCTGAAGAGATAACGTCAATATGAGTGAGCGAAGTCACTGATATTAGTTTTCAAGAAGGATCCGTGAGGAGTATACAAGAGGATGGATTCACTGATTTTATTTCTCCACCCACCATAGCGGACGAGGGGGGAACCTGTGAAATACTTCTGTTCTATGGCGTGTTAATGTGGACCCAAAAGCAGAACACAGACCAAATCCTTAAAGGTTTAAACGTTTTTATTCACTACTCCAATAAGTGAATGATCTAGTGAGAGCAGGTCTGAAGTCTCCACCGCTGAATCAGACAGGCAGACAGATGTGGATGATGCTGGAAGCCGGGAGGCAAACAGACTGGGAATGTTGCTGGGCGAGACAGACAGGCCGGCAATGTTGCTGGGCGAGACAGACAGGCCGGCAATGTTGCTGGGCGAGACAGACAGGCCAGCAATGTTGCTGGGCGAGACAGACAGGCAGGCAATGTTGCTGGGCGAGACAGACAGGCAGGCAATGTTGCTGGGCGAGACAGACCGGCAGGCAGGCAGGCAGGCAGGCAGAAGGCTCAGGTGAGTGGGATTTTTTTTAAAGTTTATACTGCAAGAGTTGACGATTGGATGAGTCCCAGGTGTGTAGGAGTAAGGTGGAACACCACGCCCAGACATGGACACACATATACACAGGGAGAGAGAGGACAAACAGGACACACCAGGATGGGGAAACCCCACCCAACAGGAGCCTCCAGGCGACCTGCCACTCTTGTCTGGATGGGCCTGATGGAAGTCTCTGATGAGATGAGGGTCCAGAATGAAAGACCTGGGAAATGAAGTGAGGGCCTCGATCTGAGACAATATCCCCTTTCAACTTAGCAATGAAGTCATTCGATGATAGTGTCATGACAAGCCTCAGCCGAAGCCAAAGCCCTTCCTCTAACTAACCCCATAATATGATGTACCTTAGCTTGGTCCGTTGAGTTGGATTGGTTAGTTAGAATACTCTAGCAAAACACTAGGAGAAAACCTCTGCACTTATCCAAATCCCCAGCAAATGGCTCCGGGTCTGGAGCGTAGGATTCCCTCGTAGGTCGTCAGAGGTAGGATCGGCGGAGCATGCTGGCTGGGCTGGTCTGCAGGAGTGAGTTGAGCGGTTAACAAGGTGACTTGATGGGTTAACTGTGTAATTTGATTTACCATAGCTGGGTTATTATTGGCGAGAGTCAGAAGCAGTTGTTCATGCTGCCCCAGGAGGACTCCCTGTCTGGAGATGGCTCTTTGAACGGCAGCTGCTTCCGCGTCTGAATCTGCTGGGTCCATGCAGGCCAGATTGTTCTGTTGTATGGCGTGTTAGTGTGGACCCAAAAGCAGAACACAGACCAAATCCTTAAAAGGTTCAAACTGTTTTATTCACTACTCCAATAAGTGAATAATCTTGCAAAGCAGGCCTGAAGTCTCCACCACTCAGACAGGCAGACGGACTTTGGATGGTGCTGGAAGCCGGGAGGCAAACTAACTGGGAATGTTGCTGGGCGAGACAGACAGGCAGGCGATGTTGCTGTAATTTATTGTATTTGAATTTTCTGTCCCGTCAATGGCTAAGGGTACCATTTAGTCACTTGGTGGCAGCGTTGCCTCAACCCTTCACAAAATTTCCTACATGTTGTCTCTTCTTCTGGGTTTATTCACGTGTGCACAACTTGTGAACTGCATCATCTGCCTTTTCTACTGGCTTCTCTGCAGCCCTGCATTTCAACCCTACTGGCAGCTCAGAGGTTGCTGTGATGGTGCGCATATGCGTCGGCCATTGTGGAGTCTGACAGAGGGAAACTCCAGGTCACCACCCTAAACCTAACCCACTACGAGAAGTGCTTTCTTGTCCTCCACTGCACCTGCCCGAGATACCAAGGATGAGGCAGTCGGCCTGTATCTTTCCCTGTTTTCAGGTTGAGATTATTATGAGTCAAGACAAAGTCAGATCAGTCCTACGATCATATTACCCTCAGCCAAAGGGATACTCAGTCACATTTGTTTATTTGTAAGATTTCTCAGTGTAATCTGTTAAACAATTCGGCCATGGGCCGAGGATCGATTGACTAGTTTCTTTTGTATTTTCAAAAGCTTTCTCAACATTGCAAGAGAGCATTTGGAACATTTTCACTCTTTGCTTATGCTTATTGTACTCAGTTGAGAAAATGTTCTGTGTGTATTTTGATGTAGAAGATGCTAATTAAAACATTTTCTATTAATAAAATATTGAGGATTGCACAGCTTTAGTTGAAAGTATGCTCTCTGAGTGTTTTTTTGTTTTAAATGGGTCAATTAGTACATTTTTCTTTTGCCCATATACAGTACATTTGGTACATCTGGTACGTACACATTTTAAAAAGTTCTAATCTTGTGTTTTAAAAGTTAATGGGGGAAATAACAGATCATGAAATTATAAATCTTTTTAATAAATGAAGAAAGTTGTTTGTGGTCCTTTTGTTGTTCAGACCTACAATTAACACCGATTTTTAACTAGACGGTGAATCAGAAAACACATCAAATATAAAACTTGGGAGTGACACACTTGACTTTAATCTGTTATCTGTCTGTATGAAACTGTTTCAGATCAGTCCGATCAGCTGCAGCGTCCAATGAATAACTAATGTCCAAGAAAAGACTTCCATGAAGGTTGCTCTCGTGTCTCCTTGCTCATCGCTCCTCAGAGGTCCCTCCTTGCCCATCACCCCTCGCTCCTTCGGGGCACAAATGATACGCTTGGGGCGGCCTTCAAGATGGCGGACCAGAACGACTTTCGGTTCAATCCCAGAGCGAGAAAAGGACAAATAATAAGAGACTTGGGATGCACCCAATGCTTCCTTTCATGTCCCCTGTGGCATAGGAAACACTGGGCCATCCTTTGCGAAAGGAAAGTAGATAATGCCGTCCCACAATTCCTTGCTTTAAAACACTAAAGCGCAAAGCCAAAGAAAGGGGGAGCGTCCGATGTCCTATGGGCAGATGTGTGATACAAAAGCTTGCTTTGATCATGAAGCCTGATGTTACTCTCCTGTGGTTTATCAGTGAAGAGTCTCTGTTAACAGGAACCAGACGCTCGGCTCCTCTGTGAACCGGCTGCATCCTCACTGCGCTGCAGTATTAGAAACTATGATGAGCTGGTTGTGGCTCACATGTCTGATACTCTCTCGCCCCGTCCAGGCGCTGTCCCTTCATCTCCTTGCAGTTCTCATGCGTTGGTTCCATGTTGTGGACTGTGGCTGCTTTGACATACAGGTGTTCATGTTTGCTGCAGTGTAAAACTATTAGATATAAGTTATCCTGGCCAAGTGAATAAAAAAAACTTGACTATCGTGCACCATTTGGCGTGACCTTCTGACCTCCTCTCAGCACACCCAACTGTGGCCGACTTCCTGAGTCCCAGCCTGTATTGCATTTTTTTAAAGTTCCATTCCAGCCTTGTTAAAAGTCATGTTCTCTCCCGGGTTGTCCACGTTTATACAGCCTGTGTGAAACGACACGGCGAGAAGGCACAGGGCGAAGTAGGATGCGCTTTTTATAGTCCATCTCCGGAGCTGTAGTTTCTCCATGGCAGACCCACGTCAATAACATCCGCCGTCGCATAAAGACGTCGCCAGGTGTAGGGTAAAGTCGGATCCACCATTGCCAAAGTCTCCCAGTTTGCAGACGACCTATGCTACTGGTCCAGCTCCAAAAACCCTGAACTGGCAGCCAAGAAACTTTTTATATGCATCATTGAAATAGAAAACTGGTCAAATTGTGGAGAATCAAACTAAACCCTGCCAAAACACCAGAAACCCACACCTGCAGCCCAGCAACAACAATATAAACGTAACACTACGCAACCAAAAGATATGAGTAAAGAAGCAACTTTCCTTGGTGTCACACTTACAAAGCAACATGACATGGACAAAACACATCAATAACCTGGAACAAAAGGCAAATAATAGACGCGAACATATCAAAGCCCTCTGTGGGAAGCACGGCGCATCACCCTCTATAGTCGTCGAAGTCTACCTGGCATATATCCGACCGCTCTTTGAATACTCTGTCCCCGCCTGGACCACCATCTCTGACAACCAGCTACAACGCCTGCCAACAACCCAGAACAAAGCACCCAAACTGGCACACGGACTCCCGTCCCACATCAGCAACCACTGCATATGCGCCATAACAGGCATCCAAACCGTCAGACAAAGACACCACAAAGTAGCACTGGAATACCTGATGCCTGATATCACTCACACACACACACACACACATCTCAGTGTAAAAGGCACACACCGCACACAAGTTTTGTTTGGTTTTTTAGGTTTATTTTGTGCCTTGGTCCACATGCATCTTCCAACCTTAGCAGTCCCGGCGGTCCCTTCTGCCTCTCCATCCTTCCACCGCTGTGGATCAAATAAGAAATAAGAGAATTGCCTATGGATAGAAAAGTGTACAAGCCCTGAGCTATCCCTCCAGGCTCATGATCTCTTAGCCTTAGCCTAAAGTCGGATCTTCTCAGCACTGCGGTTTTCTTTTCCCAAGTCCTTATGAATTCTCCCTCACAGCTTTCCTTGACCTCATGACGATTTCCCTTGAGGTTAAAGACAGAGGAGGGACATTTGGACGGCAGCCCTGCCGTTCGTCACGCTCCTCGTCCTTCACAGTAACTAAGTGTCCCTCCTCCTCAGCTGTATTTGTCTTCTGCTCCTTTATTTCAGCTAAGTGACCCGGGTTGTTGGTGCTTAATTATCTCGCACCAGAGACAGTCCTCTTAGAATATTCTGAAAATATTCTTTTTAATGCTGTTAAATATTGTACAGCGAGAGGAGATTAAGATATCATCAAGCACAAAGCAACACTGGTATAAAGGTTATTTCAAACTGATCACCAACACACACATTAATCCCAGTAGGCTACCCCAGGACTATAATAATATGCTAATAAAGGGTGAACCTCTCATTTCCTCCCTTTGAATGCATGTTGGGTATGGAGTTCCCTTTTTTTCATACCTGCACATTTTGCCAAAAGTATATAAACCGACAATATAATTTATTGTGAATCCATCAAACATGTCATGTAAACATGACAAATGTTGAAATGGTTTATTATTGTATGAACTTCAAAAGAAAATGTGTGTGTCCGTGCGCTCTCCAGGGGGCGCGTGTGGCTCGTGCCCGTGTGTGGGGCAGGGCTGTGTACTGCTCTCGCAGAGGAGCCGGGTGGGGGGTGCCTTGCTTCACGGCTGCGGGCAGAGATGGCGTCCTGATGCCGGTGAATAAGCAGAAAAACAGAGCAGAGGGAGGGGAAAGGGATGCGGGCAGCGGCAGACGGGAAGCGGCATCATTTAGACCCTCACACGGCAGCGGATGACTTCCTCCGGTGATGATAACAGCGCTCTGAGAAGATTCACGGATGTTTATTGTTCTTTTTTGGGGGGGGTGGAGGGGGGGCTCACATGAGATTTGAGGCATCGGTGTGAGTCTTTGGAGAGGAGGCGGTGCGGGGCTTGCTGTCCACCTCAGCGGTTTCTCCCTCCGGCGGGGCTCTCTGCTCATCCGACGCAGGGAGTGGAGGGCGGGCGCGGCGATGGCTGCCGGCGGAGCAGGCTGCGGGGACACGGTGGAGCAGTGCCGGGCCGAGGTGGAGCGCCTGAGCCGCGAGCTCGCGGAGGCCAACCGCGAGAAGGTGCGCGCGGCGGAGTGCGGGCTGGTGGTTCTGGAGGAGAACCAGAGCCTGAAGCAGCAGTACGCCGAGCTGGAGGCCGAGCAGGAGGCGCTGAGGCTGGAGCTGGAGCAGCTGCAGGAGGTGGGCTCCGCAGGGGTATGGCTCGTTACTCGGAAAAGTAAAGCACTGAGTATAACTTATGACTCATTTAGAGGTAATATAGTCACTGAGTAACTGGAGTAACCGTTCGTTAGGCTACAGGCTGCCGTTACATTTGCACCGTTCCACGGCAGGAGATGCCGTCACTTCACGAATAAGTAAACGGATAATAATAGCACCTCCGGCTCTGTGTGTGGGCTACCTGCAGTTCCACCTGCTGGGCAGCGAGCAGGGGGCAGGCCCGGCCAAGGCTAACGTCACCACATCATCCATTTCCGTCAAAAATAAAATAAAATAATAAAATGCAGACTGTCAAATTAACTTGACCGATTATCATCTGTTTCATTTATTTTATTATTGTTTTTAATTGTTATGATATTGTGACTTTTTTTTTACGTTTTATTACTTAGCCTCCCCTATAGGCTACTTTTTTTTTCCCTTTCTCATGCATCTTTATGTTTATTGTGTGTTTTATTTTTTATTTCTTTCTGTGTTCTGATTGCCTACATGTTATGTTCTTTGCTATCTTGCTATTTTTTTTGTTACATACATTTTTATATCTCATAATATTCAGGTGCTCCTTGAAAATGAGTAAGATATTCAGACATTTAGAATAAGAAGATATTTGACTTGTCCCACTAAGTTTAAATGATAATATGCCGGCCATGGTTATGACTAATGTCATGATTATGAGATACCAATGAGAACTTCCACAACTCTCTATATTGTAAATTGACTTTCCCCCTTCGGTTTACTCTTCGAAAACTCTTCGTGGAGCAACAGAGAGTCAACTTGCTTCTCTCATTTTCAAGTCACGGGATTCCTTACCCTAAGATGTATTAGCCTTGACTCACTCATAAGTAGCTTTAGCTCCTCAGAGGAACTCCTTCCACGGCTCATTACTTTCTCAGTGCTCCAACAGCATTGCCTTTACAGAGTTGGGGTTTTATGTGTTTTGGTGCTGAAGTGATTAGTTAATTAATAATTTGTTAAGTTACTTGAAGTAAAGAAAACCCCCACAAACCCTTACAATTGTGGTATGTCAGTAACTTTAATGTGCTTTGATCAGGACATAAAGGTTCATATCAGACACTGACCTCTGGCCACGCCCTGAAGATGGGCTGTTTGTATGTGCTATGATTTTCTGCTATGATTCTATTCTGTACATACGACATCTATTCCATCTGCCTATCTGTCCTGGGAGAGGGATCCATCCTCTGTTGCTCTTCCTGAGGTTTCTATCATTTTTTTCCCTGTAATTTTTTTGGGGTAGTTTTTCTTTAGTCAAATCGAGGGTCTAAGGACAGAGGGTGTCGTATGTTGTACAGATTGTAAAGCCGTTTGAGGTAAAATGTGATTTGTGATATTGGGCTATATAAATAAAATTGAATTGAATTGAATTGAATTGTTAAATCTAGATTTAAAAACTTTCCTTATTTCACTTATACATGGTGCATATTCCAACATAAATGAGTCCAGTCAAATTGCCAAAGACTGACTGATATGTAGAAAACCTAGGGGGCCAGGCTGTGTTTCAGCACAGCTGGTTTCGGGTCAATAGGGACTTTTTTACCCCCTGCTAATTACCGTGCGCTTGTTTTAAGGAGCTTAGGTCATTTTTCTTGCCAATTGAGGGCAGCGAAACAAGCTGTCAGCACAACGCTGACATATCGTCACCTTACAAACGTGCTGTGACAGACATGTTAGCAAACAGTTGCCTGTTCCTACACCCTACGGCCACAGAGCAACGTTAGCATTCATTTGGAGTCGTGTTTGTGTCCACCTGATTTTAGCCCTGGTTCGGTCCCTGCCAACCCCTGAGAACAGTATCGGGCTCTTTAGCAGCTAAGCGCTCCACTACGTGGTCCGTCTGCTGTTTGCGGCTGGTAAATGTAAATAGACTGTACTTGTATAGCGCCTTTCTAGTCGTCCGACTACTCAAAGCGCTTTCACACTACAAATCACATTTACCCAGACACACCCTGATGGCAGGAGCTAACTGCCTATCAGTACAAATTAAACTAACCATTCACATACATTCACACCGGGCACAAGGCACAGCTTCGGGAGTTTTGGGTTCAGTATCTTGCTCAAGGATACTTCGACACATGGCTGTGGGAAGCCGGAATCGCCGAACCTTCCGATTGGTAGACGACCGGTCTGCCACAAAGCCACAGCCGCCCCGTACAGTGGCTTTACCAGAGCCTTTTCATTGAAAGCAGCTGCTGCTGCTGGAAACAGAGCCGATGAGGGCGAAGTTTGTGGTCGGAAAAACCAAACCAATGAGCTGAAAATGTAAAAAAGCTCATTGAGCTTAGGAGTTGGTGATAATGCTCTACGGGTATGTGGCTATGAACAAGTCCTTTTACGTTACACACAGTCATTTGATCCACTGTTTATATCAAATATTGATTAGTGCAGCATTAAGCACTATCCACTTTTTTTACAGAGGCATATAAAATCACAACACACTAATGATGACTGTTTGACTGTATGCTCCCATGTGTATGTTGAAGTGGTGGACGGACCCATTAGGACATTTTGCAAGCAGCTGTGTGTTGTTTGTGTACGGTATTTGTAGCAGAGCCATCGTTGCGACTGCTAGGCTGGGTTAATAACCAGCCCTCCGCCATGTTCCCACACAGCACAGCGTGGGACGCCGTTGTTCATGTGCGGTAATCCTGCACAGTATATTCCTTTTCACCTCTGGCCTCAGGAGGTGATTCTTACTGAAACGTGGATCAAACCTGTGGATCCTGCCACTCCTGCAGCCGTCTCCCATAATCACACTTTCTCCCACAGTCCTCGTATCGTGAGAAGAGGTGGTGGAACCGGCCTGCTTATCCCTAATGACTGGAAGTTCAAACAGCGATCATCCCTGTGTGACAACAGCTCCTTCGAGTTTCATGCTGTTACTATCACCCATCCTGTTAAAAGTCACTTCGTAGTCATCTATCGCCCCCCAGGTCAGCTTGGTCATTTCTTGGAGGAGTTGGATGTGCTTCTTTCATCCTTCCCTGAAGATGGCACTCCTTTGGTGGTACTTGGGGACTTCAACATCCACCTTGGAAAGACACAGGCTGCGGACTTCAACAACCTGGCTGCATCATTTGACCTCGAGCAGGTTTCCACATCAGCAACCCACAAGTCTGGTAATCAACTAGAGCTTATCTACACACGGTACTGCTCCACTCATCATGCTCAGGTCAACTTCTGCCCTCTCACATCTAGACCAGCCCACACATCCTCGTCTGCCTCCTGGTTATCTGATGTTCTACGTGAGTATCGCGCCAGCCTCCGGTCAGCTGAGAGAAAATGGCATAAATCAAAAGATCCCGCTGACCTATGTCTCTACCAGTCTCTCCTCTCTAATTTCTCAGCTGATGTCACCTCTGCAAAAACGGACTACTACCGCTCTAAGATCAACAACTCACCTGACTCACGCACTCTCTTTAAAACCTTCGCTGCTCTCCTTTCTCTGCCTGCTCCCCCACCTTCATCGGATTTAACAGCTGATGACTTTGCGTCTTTCTTTGTCAAGAAAACAACCGCCATTAGCAGGCAATTCTCTGCGGCACCACCTGTTGACCTCGCACGCATCCCAGAAACGTGTCTGCTCCCCTCTTTCTCTCGTCTATCTGAAGCTGACGTTTCCAAGGTCATTCATTCTAACCACCCTACCACCTGCCCGCTGGATCCCATCCCCACCCATATCCTTCAGGCCATCTCTCCGTCTGTTGTCCCTGCTCTGACCCACATCATCAACTCCTCCCTCACTACTGCGTTGTTCCCCACAGCTTTCAAAGAAGCCCGCATCACACCGTTACTGAAGAAAGTGTCTCAATTTGACACTATTAGAAAGCTACAGACCCTTTTCCCTCCTTCCCTTCATTGCCAAAGCTCTGGAACGAGCTGTTTTTAATCAGCTCTCCTCACACAGAACAATCTCCTGGACCGCAACCAGTCTGGTTTCAAGAGCGGCCATTCCACAGAGACTGCTCTCAGTTGTCGAAGCCCTGAGAATGGCAAAGGCGACATCCAAGTCATCCATACTTATCTTACTGGACCTGTCTGCGGCCTTTGACACAGTTAATCACCACGTCCTCCTGTCCACTCTCAGTGCTATGGGTGTGTCTGGAATCGCGTTGCGATGGTTCAAATCGTACCTCTTGGGTCAGTCATTCCTGGAGAGACGAGGTCTCGGAGTCCCAAAATCTCAATACAGGGGTGCCGCAGGGCTCGGTGCTTGGTCCCCTACTCTTCTCCATCTACATGACATCCCTCGGCTCAGTCATTCAGAAGCATGGCTTTTCCTATCACTGCTATGCGGATGACACGCAGCTCCACTTGTCGTTTCAACCTGACGATTCAACTGTTTCTGCTTGCATCTCGGCATGCCTGAGTGACATCACGCTTTGGACGAAGGAACATCACCTGCAGCTGAACCTGGACAAAACGGAACTACTTGTGATACCGGCCAACCCAAAGATTCACCACGACCTCTCCATTCAACTAGGCTCAACGACCGTTACTCCGTCCAGCACGGTCAGAAACTTGGGGGTGGTAATTGATGATCAACTAAACTTCAAAAGCCATGTCGCCAGCACCACCCGGTCCTGCAGATTCATCCTCTACAACATCAGGAAAATCAGACCTTTCCTATCGGAGCAGTCTACACAAGTCCTAGTCCAGGCTCTTGTCCTGTCCAAACTGGACTATTCCAATGCACTGCTGGCTGGTCTAACTGCTTGCACAACCAAACCTCTGCAGATGATCCAGAACGCGGCGGCAAGAGTGGTCTTCAATGAGCCGAAGAGAGCGCACGTAACCCCTCTCTTCATTAGGTTACACTGGCTCCCTGTTGTCGCCGCTTCAAGTACAAAGCGATGCTCTTGGCTTACAAGACCACCACAGGTTCTGCACCAACATATCTTTGCTTGTTCATACAGACCTACGCTCCTGCCAGGTCCCTGTGCTCTGCAAACGAACAACATCTGGTGGTACCATGCCAAAAAGGAATAAAATCACTCTCGCGCACCTTCTCTGGATCCGTTCCACATTGGTGGAATGATCTGCCTGCCTCTACAAGATCAGCAGGTTCTGTAGCCACCTTTAAAAAGCACTTGAAAACGCATCTCTTCCGTCAACACCTAACTGACAATCACTAACTCTTCTTCCTTTCTACCTCTGCTAAAAAAAAACCCCCAAAAAAACCCCTTCCTATCCTTAGCTTTGTATACTGTGCTAGGCTTTAATCAGACTCGTTTTTTTGATGCAATTATGCTTTTTGTTACCTTGTGTTGTTATATTGCTTCCATTGTCTTCCTCAAATGTAAGTCGCTTTGGATAAAAGCGTCTGCTAAATGACTAAATGTAAATGTAAATGATTCATCTCCAGTGAGTCCCATTATCAGTCTTAGCTGACGGGCTCGCGTCGGCCTCAGGCGCGATCAACTCATTTTTCTGATCAATACGCATCAGACGACAGCATTTTCCAGCATGTGAGCTAATTTACGGGAACACTGATTCACCAGTTGGTTATAGGGATGTCCTGATCCGATCCACGTCATTTGTATTGTGCCGATCCTGGCCCAGAGATTGGAGGGGAGAAAAAAATATGATCCGATACCTATCCAACACTGGGAAAATCTAGCTTAAACCATCGCCTAAATGCTCTAATTTAGCATTTCCCTTGCTGCGACATCCAGTTAAGTGCGCAGCCTGTCGCATAATAACTAGTGGTGTAACGGATCACAAAACTCACGGTTGGGATCACATTACAGGTCACGAGTCACGGCTCGGATCATTTTTCGGATCTGAAAAAAAAGGGGGAGGAGACAATTTTTCCATTTGTATTACATGAAAACTAACAGCAAGGAACTTTTGGTGTCTACATACCGTTACAGTTTTGTCCACCCCGCTTCTACCATCATCATTATATTTTACGGGGAAGCCGAAATGCTCCCATACGTGCGATTTAAATGATGTGGGAGGCTTTTCAAGCTCCGCCGCTGGCCATCGTTGACTTATTAACACGCCCTGTTCACGTAAACACATGACTGTTGTGTGTAGTTTCACTGAAACTCAGCATCCAGTTTAAAATAATGCAATTTCTTAAAAAGCAATATCAGCAGAAACATTCTTTCACTCTGCGATCGCTAAACCATTTAGATTAATCCGCAAGTTAAAAAAACAAAAAGCGCAATTAATCCGTGGGTCACGTGCGTGCCGAACCATGGGTCGTGATCCGTACGGATCACATATCAACTGCGATCTGTTACACCCCTAGTGATAACAGTAGTAGTCAATTATAGTCACATGAGTATGAGAGTTAGCTAACTTACAGAACAGCCACGCCTGCAAACCTTAAAGAGTAAAAACGGCCAAAAGCAAAAATTGCAACACAAATGTTTTGAGGGGCGGCAGTGCTGTCGGTCGGTTTAACACCACAAACTTAATTAAGCATTTGGAAAAACACCACGTGGAACAACATCAGGAATGTCTGCAAGCAATGGCTGCAAAGAACAGCAGACATGGCTGGAATCAATAAAAAGTCGAGAGAAACTCCCTCCATGCTGCAACAAGGCGAAACTGATAAGGGAGAAACTAGTTCAGGTTATTGTCCTGGACGACCAACCCCTTTCGTTGTTGTGGACTATATACTGGAGAAGTATTTGTTCTCCATTTGAGTGTTTAGGTGGCTAATTGAGAAAAGGGCTGCCATTTAATTTATTATTATTATTAGTATCAGTTCAAGAATAAAATAGAAATATCGGATTGATATTGGAATCGGCAGATAGCCAAAGCTGCGGCATCGGTATCGGTATCGGAAGTGAAAAAGTAGTATCGGGACATGCGTAGCTGGTTAGCTATAATACAGATGAACCAGAAGCTGATTGTGCAGTTACAATCCTGAAGGTCAGTGTGTGTGTGTGTGTGTGTATGAATGGCTTTGAGGAAGCAGTTCATACATATGATGTGTCAACAGTATGTTCCTGTTCTTCAAACAGCCAAGTCAACTGTGGACACTTTGGTATTGACAGCAGTGGTCTGAGGGAGAAAATGCCAGCCAGAGAAGTGCAGCTTGAACACACTCATAGTTGGCAGCGTCCCAGTGCAACCATAGTGCTGAACTGTTTTCAGGGACTGACATATTGTAATTCTGGTTTACTACAATTCAGGTCTTAATTTTGTAGTTACGGCCATCATTTCTAGCAGCAATAACAACGTTGTACTCACAAAGTTAATTGCTGAGATGTGGGATTACAGGAACATCCCTGCAACTGAGTCTGATGGGGCAGTGGTCGCCTAAAGGTTAGCGAAGTATTGTTGTTGTATTCTATTAAATTCTTCCAGACAGTTACAGTGGTCTTAGTAATGAGCAGTTGGCTTGTTTGCGGCTGCAGGTGATATTTTTATTGTTGATTAATCTGTTGATTACTTTTCGGATGAATCGATTAATAGTTTACCCTGTCAACTGTCAGCTGATTGTGAAAAATGCCCATCGCACTTTCCAAGAGGTTTTGATTGAACAACAGCCCCAAGCCTAAAGAGTAAACATTCCATGTTTTTTTTAATGGTGACGCAGACATTATTAATGAACCATAACACTGTTTTCTCTCACTTGACTTGTTATAAATTGACATTATCCTAATAACTTTATTTATTAACTCCTCTAAAAACAAAGTTGGCAAAGTGCTTCGACGGACAAAGCAAGCAAAGCAGGATACAAAGAAGGCACTGCAACAACAGAAAAGGCGACCAGTAAGGCAAAAACAAAAGCACGACACACAATTATGGTAAAAATGAAAAAATGAAGACAAAAGACACAAAAACACAGTGAGGAGAAAAAATTATGACGAAAGATAACAACAGTGAAAGAGATGAAACAGTGATGAGAAACATGACAATAGAAATACAAACGAATGAAAACATTAAAAGCAATAAAAAGACGCCATCACATGAATGCAAGCGTATAAAGATGGGTTAGAAGCTATTCTTGATTCTGCCGTCCTTGTCTCCTCAGGCAGGTTGCTCCAAAGCCGCGGGGCCCTGATGGCAAAAGCACGGAAACATTACATACAGGGGGGCGAACCTGGAAATGACCCTGATAATTGTATTGTTCAAGTCCCCTTACCAGGTTGTCACAGCCGATACCTTGATGTAAACCAAATGGCACAATGCAGTTCTTCAAATGGCCGTTGGCTTTTTGCTACAACTTGTGACGTGTCGACGTGCTTTTTGGGCCGACCGCACTTTTTTTCATTTTTTTCGGCCCATGAACAGGCCCATAAAAGTGGTAGGCCTAGTGGCGTTAGTAGTTTTAAAGAGTAGGAGTTGGTATACATGTTCAGGGCAGGGGAGCGCAAGGACTGGTGGTATTTGTGATCTTATGTGGTGTTGGGCCGGTCTGGGCCAAAATACCAGGGCCGATTTTTGGTCCCAGTCCATCCCTGTTCTGGATGCTGCTTGGTCATCACCTCAGATTCACCAAGGCTCCACCCTGCTGCCAAAATGTGTCTAGTGACCTCTTGTTTTAGTCGCCACCCTGTTTCACTAACATCATGGCACTGCTGACTGATATCGCCTTGCATAAAAAAACAAAACTTGTTTTCCGAAGATCACCGCCATCCTTGACCATTTTCACTTTCTACAAACTCTTTGCATTCACCTGCCCACACATAGTCTTCATCTAGTCTCCATTCGAGCCCCGCTAACTCAATACCTCTCATTTCATCTCACTCCAGCTCATTTCAGCTCGGCGGACTGCTATCGATCCACTCTGTTGCGAGGCGTACTGCTTTTTATTATTAGGTTCTCTGACAGACAAATGCCACTGAGATTTAGTTATCAAGGAATTCTGAGCTGTATGACACTTTGCTGTCATGAAAAGAGATTCTACTGAATCCCCACCTGTCATGTCATCCGGCGTGAAGAGTGATTTGAACAAGTGGTATACATGGAAAAGCTGAAAATGAGCATCCTGTGTGTCCACACTGCTGTCTTTATTTCAACTCCGATATGGCGGGACAACTGCCGGTCCACAATTTGACTTATTTCAGGGATTTTTCTGCAAACAGAAATAGAATACACCCAATCACTCCTAAGGAAATAGCTCTTTCTTTAAGAACATATATAAAATAATGTAAGGTAACAATATTAGTGCTTGAGCTGTTGCACTAATATGCAACATTCATCTACAATAACACTGAAAATTAGACAAGAAGCAGCAACAAAAGAGCTGGAACAGATGGCAAAAACATCAGTGTCTTCCACACATAGACTAATTTGTGGCGGTGTGCCACAGATTCAACACCGGCCGCCACACATTGCGTTTGGTGTATTTTTTTAATTTATTTTTTTAACGCTATTTAACTCACGCAACATTTTCGTTCAGCTGCATTTCCTTTTCCTGCTCTCCCTCCGTCTCTGTCTCTCACGCGTCACACACACAGCCTCTCCCCTCCGTGCACACCGCGTCTGTCTCGTGTGTCAAGAAAACGAGATCATCCCTGGAAGCGTGGCCTAGCGTATTTGGTGCAGAGAAGACGGCTGGCGAAAGTTCCCGAAAGGTTGGTCGCATGTAGGCTGTAACAACAAGTAGTATAGGGTGTGAAATGTGTACTACAGCTATGGGAGTTGTATTTAGTGTGAATTGTGTATAGTTCTATCTAGAGATGTGTGTTTTAGTACGACATTTGTAGAAAACATCAACGTTACTTCCAGCTAACATTAGCATTACTTTCAGTTGGCTATCTTTCAGTAGGGAAGGTGTGTAGTCAGTAGGCGATTTGAAGGGGGGGTGAGGGGGGATGCCATCCCCCTTGTTAGCAAAATAACCAAAATCTGTCCCCCTTGTCAACCTGCTCAAAAGATGCTCTGTGTGGTGTCTCGTAGTGGTGCTTCACGTTGCCATATGACACATACTGGTTTTGAACGGCAGCAGTGTGGCAGCAGCATGACAGAGGCTGGGTCAGAATTGAAAAGAGCTTGGAGCAAAAGTGTCCTTGAATGCACATAAACTTTTTTATGCTGTTCTACATTATTTCAGAGTTTAATAAATGCCCCTAAAAATCAATTCAAGGAGCAAAAAATAGGCTACCTTCTTACCTTCTTCAGCTCCCTGTACAGGGGGCTGACACAGTCCTGTACAGTATAAATGAACATTACAGAGGCTGGGAAGCACCAATCCTAACATGCATCATACCAAAATGAAGGGGAGAAACTCCGCTAAAAGCCTGTACCACGCATTGACAGCCAGAACGAAACACAATTACACCCTAGGCAATTCTATTCATTATGATCAAAAACGCGAAAATATGTATTCACAATTTCGTGATTCTGTTATTTTTACCACTACCCACACAAACTATATACCGAAAGAGCAGAAGCTGCAGATTACAACGATGGCTGCCGTGTTGCCGTGCGATGGAAAATCAGCGAGCTACCGTCAAAAATGTAACAAAGAAAAACATCGCTAAATCATAAAGTGTGTCTTACCTTTGCTGTTTTCAGGTCAAAAGTTATATTCCGATTTGATAAAACGCTGCTACTCTAATACTCTTGTACCTCAGTGTTCGTTTGAATTGAATCACGGAAGTACTGGTTGTTTACATAAGAACAAACGGAGCGTTGAGAGGAGGGTAGCCCTCTCATCCACAATATACTATCTTTGGGCTTACTTACTTCTGGATTGTCATTGGTGTTTCTAAGCCAAAAGTGGGCGATTCTACTGGCTCTGACGGTCACAAAGAAGTGGAATTTATTCAGATCGGCCAATGGGTTGCTGAGATATTCCCTCGCGTATCCGCTCATACAGCTGCACAGCTGGCTTTACGCACTATGCAGCACGTGCGTGGGTGAAGCTGACCCAGATTACAATTTCGAAATGACTTAAAAACAGTTGTATTTGATGTAATGAATTATCATAATGATCTATCACTGCCTGGTACCTAAGACAGGTCAACGGCACATATGGATCAAAATGGGCCCAAATGTCACATTTTCTGGTTCCGCCTGGAAATATCTGTGATAAAACATGTGTCAAACTGCTTAGGTTCACTTTTTTAGCATCTAATTTTGCACAGTTACTTATCAGATATTATTTTAATAATTCCTACAAAGCTTAGGCTTATTTATCTATGATTCAAATGTGTTTTCACTATAAATGAGGTGTGTTTTCTTAGGCGGAGGTAGAAATTTAAATTTTCTACTGCTTTCCAGATGCATTTTAACTGAGTATAGATACCTGAAACCCTACATTTCTATTGTAATCTCACAGGTCTTAGCTTTCCTTTCAGACCAAGATTATACATATAGCCTTTTTTGTTGTTAAAATATACTCCATTTATTTGGGTATGTAATTTCGGACAAGAGTTTGGAAAAAATGGGCCTAGGAATGAAGTTAAAGTGTACAGAAGCAGAGTATCACATGAAATGGTTAAGCTACGTTTCAGTCAAAGATTTCTATAAATGGTGTTGCAAGAATAATACTTTCCACTCATATCCTATGATGTTTGATTTAAAAGAGAACTTATTCTAATTCTAACTATTCTAATCATCTATTAACTCCCCCTGCACTTTCATTCATTTCTATCTGCGGGAAGTCTTTCATTTTTCTACGACTCACTCTGTATTGGGTGTTTTGTGAGAGTGATTGTTATTTGGGGGGCTTTAACTGTGCGCTCTCCCTCAGGCCTCTGGGCACATAGAGAGCTGTTTTCTCTGCTACTCTGCTCTCTGCTGGACTGTTATAGTGCGTAACCACCGTCTCTGCTTCTCACAGGGGTAGGTTTTATATTGATTTCCAGTTTCATTCCCTCGTGGTGAACATCAGGTATTGTACTGTCTCTGTGCCATCTGTGCGCATATGGTACTATGAGCCTTTGTGATGTGACACATTGGCGAGGAATGGACTGGTTATTGATTTCTCGTGAAGTGAGTGTAGGTTTGTGCTTGTGGGTACTGGACAGTAGGGCATGGACCAAATGCTGCTTCGCCCTTATCCCTCTAGAGATAGACTTAGAGGGCGAAACCTATACGAAATAGATTCTATGAGTAGAGGCACAGCCCTCTAAACTATGGGCCCGACTGGTTCCTTTAACTAGATGAAGAAAAAGCTGCTTTTGGGAGCCGATTGTCCATCTCAGCTCAACTTATACACCGAGTGAGACCGAGGTGGGGCCCACCTAGTATGTGGGCGTAGACTAAAAGCCTTTAATGCTGTGTGAGTGCAACCAAGTGATAAACCCACGTGCGATAGCCTTAGAGGGCTGCACCTATAGAATCTGGAGTTACGATACATAAGTAACATTCTATTTCATTAGTGCCTATTCATTTTAAAAGAGCAAAGGTCAATGGGGAATGTCCAACACTCGACCGACCAATGGTGTAACTTCATTACTCCCTCATTCACTCACTTTTGCATTTATAGGGTTGGCCCTATAAGTGAGTTTTATTTTTTTTCCTTTGGTGAGACAAGCCTGCCGCCAGAATATTTTGGTGGAGGTCAAGAAACATCATCACTACCAACATCTGCACCCTCTTCACTGTATATCTTCCTTCCCAACCATATACTGTCATGTCAGTACATTATATTCCAATGTAACTAGAAAGCGCTATACAAGTACAGTCCATTTACTAATCTAGAGAGTATATGGGCTAAATTGAGTATTTATAGTATATTGTTTAGAGAATATTATAGATCCAAGACGAAACTGATAGAAAGGCAGGACTGAGAGAAAGAGGCACAATTACAAATCCGTATGCTACTTCAACACCACGGACAGCGCCGTGGATTTTTTAATACACACCTCAGAGCCATGGTCGGGGCCATAGATTCTGACTTGGACAAACCTCATTCAGATAAAGGATCAATGAGTCAGGCAGACTAGGTGAACATATTCAATTCAACAACCCCTCTGCCACTGCACTCTCTTTGTTACTAGGGGATGGAGAGGGGGGATGGCACATTAACAAGGGGGATTCATTTTGGTCATTTTGCTAACAAGGGGGATGGCATCCCCCCTCAAATCACTCACTGGTTCTGTTCATCTTGGTTTTTGGCCAGAGTACAGTATATCTTTAACCACTCATGGACTCACCGCATTGCCTCAGTGCTCTGAGAACAATGTTACTCTCATGTTGGTCCTATGCTACTACTAGTGGTGAAGCTAGATTGAGTCTACAAGAACTGTGATTGGTCAGCTTGGGCTGCTTATGCTTTCCTTCATGATTCTGATGCTGGTAGAGTTTTTTCAGAGTGAAGTTTTTAAAAAAGCTCAGTTTTCTTCTCCTTTTTAGTAACACACATCTAACAAATCCAGTGGTAACCACTGTCTGTTACAGTGAATGAAAGACGTAAGCACAGACATTGCACAGAAGGAGTCCCACATACAGGAATGAAACCAGGCAAAAATTCCACCATTGCTAGTTTCACAAAGTGAATGACAGAATAGATACACAGACTGTAAATTATATTGTGAATGGTGTTTGAGTTGCTTGCATGTCCATGAAATATTAATGTTTTTGTCACTGTTGAAAATATATTACAATGAATCATTTATAGAAGAAACTATTTATGTAACTTTAGATTTGCACTCCATGGCCTTGCCTTCAGCTGTGCTCAGTCAAGCTCAAAGGAAGGAAGCTGATGTGTCTGCTGTTCATGAAGAGTTTACCCTGTGAGTTAGAAAATTATTTCTGGTCTCTTATTTTTTACTTCAAATGCAAATCCAAGGTTGAAAACAACTGCTTCAAAAAAACAATTTGCAATCAAAATGCCAATCAAACTGGGTACAGACCTCGATGGTCACCACAGGAGAAATCCTAGCGATTTAACGGCTTCCTCGACTTTTCATCTAGTTTTCAATTATCCAGAGAAATATCTCAACATCTAGTAGATGGAATGGCACAGACATTGGCTCACACATTCATTGTTCTCACAGGATGAATCGGGAATGACTTTGGAGAGTAAAATGTCTCAACAACTAATGAGTTGGTTCAGACATTCGTGTTCACCTTAGGATGAATTGTTATAACTTTTCATCTAGCAACATGATCAGGTCAAAATGATAATTTGTCCAATGCTTTGATTTATGACTAAATACCTGCAAGACAGGGGCGTGTCCAGGGAGTGTCCTGGGGTGGCACAGACCACCTCTGAAATCAGATTGGACACCCCACCCCATTATCCTAAACTACGATTAGCTATCTGCCCAGTCAGAGGCGGGTTGTATGTAATGTGACGACATTTTCCCAGTGTTAACACTTGTTAAGTTGTTCAGTTTTACATTCAATTCAATTCAATTCAATTTTATTTATATAGCCCAGTATCACAAATCACATTTGCCTCAAAGGGCTTCACAATCTGTAACATACGACACCCTCTGTCCTTAGACCCTCGATTCGATTAAGGAAAAACTACCCAAAAAAACCCTTTTAATAGGGGAAAAAAAACGATAGAAACCTCAGGAAGAGCAACAGAGGAGGGATCCCTCTCCCAGGACGGACAGACATGCAATAGATGTCGTAAGTACAGAATAGATTTATAGCATCAAAACTATAACATATATAGCCATGATGGCAAAATTGTTGTATATATATATATATTATTATGTTAGAAATGTTTAGGTGGTAAAACATAAGGGAAGATGATGGGTCCAGACGGACAGCCGAGCAGCTCCAGGTGGAGCCCAACGAGCAGGACCCGAGCCACTCGTCCCCTGCACCATAGACACAGCAGCACTGCCCCAGCAGGTCGCCATAGTCACCGATCCAGATACATCTCCGGACACTGAAATACCTGCTGAAAGTGACACTAAGAAAGAATAGACGGACGACAAAGCACAAAACTCCGGGAGAGGGAAGAAGTCAAGTTAGTGACATGCATTTATGGGATGCGAATGCATACGGATGGAGAGGAGGACAGAGGTGAAGAGAGAGAGGTGCATCATGGGAAGTCCCCCGACAGTCTAGGCCTATAGCAGCATAACTAAGGGATGGTTCAGGACTCTCCTGAGCCAGCCCTAACTATAAGCTTTATCAAAGAGAAAAGTCTTTAGCCTACTCTTAAATGTTGAGATGGTGTCTGCCTCCCGAACCCGAACTGGGATCTGATTCCACAGGAGAGGAGCTTGATAGCTAAAGGCTCTGGCTCCCATTCTACTTTTGGAGACTCTAGGAACCACAAGAAACCCTGCATTCTGAGAGCGCAGTGTTCTAGTGGGGTGATAAGGTACTATGAGCTCTGTAAGATACGACGGTGCCTGACCATTAAGAGCTTTATAGGTGAGGAGAAGGATTTTAAATTCTATTCTGGATTTCACAGGGAGCCAGTGCAGAGAAGATAATATTGGAGAAATATGATCTCTTTTCCTAGTTCCTGTCAGTACACGTGCTGCAGCGTTCTGAATCAACTGGAGAATTTTAAGTGACTTTTTCGGGCTGCCTGATAATATGGAATTGCAGTAATCCAGCCTTGAAGTAACAAATGCATGGATTAATTTTTCTGCATCACTTCGAGACAGGAAGTGCCTGATTTTGGCAATGTTACGTAGGTGAAAAAAGGCTGTCCGTGAGGTTTGCTTCATGTGGGAGTCGAAGGATAGATCCTGATCAAAGATAACTCCTAGGTTCCTCACAGAGGTGCTGGAGGCCAGGGCAATGCCCTCTAGAGCAATTAGGTCTGCCGACAGCGAGTCTCGGAGGCGTTCGGGGCCAAGTACAATAACTTCAGTTTTGTCCGAGTTTAACATCAGAAAATTTCTGGTCATCCAGGTTTTTATGTCCTTAAGGCATGATTGAAGGTTAACTAACTGATCAGTTTCATCCGGCTTAATCGATAAATATAACTGGGTATCATCTGCGTAACAATGAAACTTTATGGAGTGCTTTCTAATAATATTGCCCAAAGGAAGCATATATAAAGTAAATAGAAGTGGTCCAAGCACTGAACCTTGCGGAACTCCGTGACTAACTTTGGTGTGCTTCGATGATTCATCGTTAACATAAACAAACTGAGATCGGTCTGATAGATAGGATTTAAACCAGCTTAACGCGGTTGCTTTAATTCCAATTAAATGTTCCAGTCTCTGTAATAGAATTTGATGGTCAATGGTATCGAATGCAGCACTAAGATCTAGCAAGACAAGTACAGAGACAAGTCCATTGTCTGATGCAATTAAGAGGTTTGTGCCCAGTGTCCCCAAATGACACCTATGGAGGTTTGCTTCTATTTGACCTGGGCTGTGGTGGTGAAAATACTCCAATACAAGTAAAAGTCCTGCATTCAAAGTATTATAGGCAAAATCTACTTTTAGTATCAAAAGTACTCATTATGCAGAAAAATGTTCCCAGTCAGTCTTTTCTGTTATATCTGATGTTTCTGGGTTAATATCACTGTAAATGTATATGTTGCATTTTACTGCTGTAGATTATTGAGGTTGAGCTCATTTGAACTCAAGTTTAATCTATAGCAATGCATCATGGTCTATAAGATCATCATGTGTTTGTGACGATGCAGGGGGGGTTAAAGAGTTTATTTAACTTAAGAAGTAAGAGAAGTTTCTCAACACATAAAGGAAACACTTCATCCTTCAGTTTATCAGAAAAATCCAAATGTAATCACCAAATTTAGAAATACATGGTTTTCACTGGACAGGATGGATATGAAAAATTGTAATCTGAAAAGTAACCAGGAACTGACACTGTTAGACAAATGTAGTGGAGTAAAAAGTACAATATCTGCCTCTGAAACATAATGGAGTAGAAGTATAAAGTAGCAGAAAATGGAAATACTCGAGTACCGCAAATTTCTACAGTGTACAGTACTTGAATAAATGAACTTAATTAAATTTCCTGGACCTGGGCTTGTAAAAGTAGTTATGAATAGGATAATTTCATGCAGAAATGCAACGATTGGTAAAAGTTGCAAGTTACCAATTTGAGCCTTTGTTTTGCAAAAATCTAAAATTGCAAGTTACTGTTTAAACCTGCATTGATTATTTTGATGACAAGATGACAAATTCCAAAAGGGATACGCTCCTGCTGTGGAACGATTATCTTAGCTGCCCAAAACGTTTGTTGAAAGAGATAGTTTAAGGGTTCATTCAAGCTTGAAGATGGATGTAAGGATTTTGTTTTTTTGGGGGGGTTTAGTGTTATTTTCAGAGGTCCAGCCTAAAGCGCCAAAAGTCCAACCTAAAAAAGAATTCAGATGGTATTTCTATAGTGCTCTCCCAGCCCAGTTCACTCACAGTCATTTGTAAATTCGAACAAGTTTGTTTTTAAGCTGAGCAGGAGAGAAATTATTTGATTAGGCTTTATGTATCCTGAAGAATATATGCACACAAGATGCTGTATATACATAGTTCATACATCTATACATTGTATAAATATAAAATGTAATGTACCTACATATTGAAATAAAATAAGGTAAAAGTAGATAAAAAAATAAAGGGAAGTGCAATGTACTAATGATGGCACGAAGCATAAATGAAAATGTGGGTACCAGTTACAATGTACCAAATCACCAGAAATGAATAGACTGTACAAAGAGGTGCATCTGTGTTACAATATTAAAATAGTAAAAACTGTCTAAACTATGGCTGCGTTGAAGATGTCCTTCAAACAGGCACTGGCTACATTTAAGTCAAAGTCATTTGGATGGAGCATCTAAAATAAAACCTTTGTCAGTCACTTACTCTTTATTAATGAACCAATTCCAAAAGCTGTCACCTGATGACAAGTCTTAATGCTCTTTTTTTCCAGCTCAGGGAGACAGTTATCTTTTTTTAGATAATACACTATCCAAACCTTATGAATAGCACAATGTAAGTGATGTTTTAGCATGGATTTTTACCTTTAGCACCGCAACACAGCATGATGACTTTGATAAGCCAAGATTGAGGCCTCCTATTATACAGACAGGAAACCAGCAGCAGTAAAATATCTATAGCAGGCACAGGAACTCATAGAGCAGTGGGCTAGTGATGGGGTTAGTCTTAGTCAACAAAGGTCCTCAGGGATATGAATCAGTGCTGTTTTTGGCTTGAATGTCCTGTTTCGCTGATCTTTGGCCAAAAAAGGGGCAGTGGGAGGGAGGGCGATGCATTTGTCGGTGTGACGAGTGGCGGGCTGATGAAAAATGCAGCGAGTGCATCAGCGCAGCCGTGGAGGCTAAAAACAGAACGGGGCTGAGTGACCCCTGGGGACGCTCTGGTACACTTCGGTGACGTCACACAGCCAATGGGAAGCCTCCTCCTTCTGTAGATACCGGGGAAAGAAAAACCAAGATGGCAGCAAAAGCAAGTCACTGGAAGCGAACTCGGAGTCAAGGAGAAGTTTAATAAGGATTAAAAAGATCGTTGAGACTGTGTCACAAACGGTTGATTCAACTGCTGCATGGTCATGTTTGATGCTGTAGTTTGTAGTTGTGTTGTATCGGACTGTGTTATGTAAGATAAAATAAGATATTTTGTCCACTTCCTGTAATCTGTGTGCTTCAAGCGCTGGATCTCTGGTCTCTACTCTCTGTTATTTATGAATGTGCCACAGCCACATGCAGAAGCACTTAAGGGCAGACTGAATGTCTGAAAGATGCATGTCTGCAAAGGTGTCTGTACGTGCACGCGCACACACACACACACACACACACACACGAACACACACACACACACACGTCTGAGAGGATGGAAGACGTTATTCATTTAAATTCATTTTAAATTATTCATTAACTGAGGTCATGATGATTTCATGATGATTCTTGAACACAGACCTCCATTTTTCAACATTTCCTGTATGTCAGTTTAGATTTTTAAAGAAGAGGAAAGAAGCAACAAAGGGAAAGTTCACCCCAAAATCAAAAATACACATTTCTCCTCTTACCTGTAGTGCTGTTTATGCATCTATATTAGGGCTGAATGATTAATTGCATTTGTGATAATATCGCGATAGAGTAAAACGCGATTTTTTAACCGCAAGGCCTGCGATGACAGTCTGGTCACGTGTGTCACGTGACGCGAGAGTCTGCAGAGGAAGCATAAACTTTGCACGCTACACTCTTTGACCAGTTATAAAATGGCATCAGCCTCAACAGCAGCTGACGCTGCGGAAAATTTAGTGTCAAAGAGAAATAGCACGTCAGTTGGAAAAAAAGAAGATGCTGTGCAGCGACAGGTATTGGGCAAAACCTGCCTTACTTGATTCAACACTTTAAAAAACACCACAATGCCCTGTACGATAGTTACATGGCAAAAAAGCCATAGGCCAGTGTGCCGAATACCACACGGCGACAGGCATCGCTGACCAAAATGTTTCAAAGTGTAACTCCATACGAGCGCACCTCAAAAAGGCACCTGGAAATGACCCAAGCAGTAACTGCAGCGGCAAAGGTTATTATGCCACACAGTATGGTGACCAAGTCGGGGTTCACGGCTTTGATAAAAACACTAGATAAGCGGTACAGCATGCCCTCCCTCAACAAGTATAATTCACATGTTTATATTACATTGAGGTTTAACTTTGATTTACCAAAATCTTTCCAAAGAGGTACAGACATATTTATTTTCCTGCAATTTTGTGACTAGACAAAATATATATTATATTTTTATTTATTTATTTATAGATTGTATATTAAAGTTCACAGACAGTTGATGTATCATGTTTATTTTAAATTATCTAATTTTAGATCATTTGTGGTACTAAAAATCTACAGATTTGTTTTTATATTTCTGCAATCTGCACTGTGATTTTGTTAGCTATTACATGTTTATGAGGCTGGAAGTTAGTTAAATAAAAATGTCATTCATATCAATTCATGCATCTAATTATTTCGCCTTCATCAAAGAAGTTGAAAGAAGGTTATGTTTAAACTATCTAATATTATGTTGGTCATATTATACAATGATTTACTGCATATCTTTGTTGAATGATACAGAAGATAAAAAGCTTAAAAATTAATCGCATATTAAATCGCAATCGCAATATTGGAAAAAATAAATCGCAATTAGATTATTTTCAAAAATCGTTCAGCCCTAATCTAGATTGTTTTGGTGTGAGTTGCCGAGTTTAGGAGATATCGGCCGTAGAGATGTCTGAATTTTTTTAATATAATGGGACCACTCGGCTTGTGGCCGATTAATACGTACATTTGAAAAACTCAACAGAAACGTCTCTTTTCAGAAGTCATGAGCGGGTTACAGACCTTGTCATGAGCAGTTTCATGTAGGAACTATTGGTAAAAAGAAAATAGTTCCTTTCCTTTATTTTAGGACCGCAACTAAGGACTGGATTCATTATCGATTGATCTGCCAATTATTTTCTGCATATCCAAACATTTTGGAAGCTGAAACCAGAGAATGTTTAGCATGTTTGCATGACAAATAACTAAAACTATGAATCGGTTTTCAAAATAGTTGCTGATTTATTGTATGTCAATCGACTAACCGATTAATAGGCTAATTAGAATCAGAATCAGCTTTATTGCCAAGTAGGTTTACACATACAAGGAATTTGCTTTGGTATTTTGGTACAAAAACAATGAACATAGTAAGATAAAGCAAGTACTTCAGTTCGGGGGGGGGGCGCTTGTTGACGAGGGGGGCTGCAGACTGAAAAAAAAACTGTTTTTGTGGCGTAAGGTTTTGGTCCCGATGGACCGCAGCCTGCTACCGGAGGGGAGCGTCTGAAACAGGGTGGGAGGGGTCAGCCATAATCTTCCCTGTGCGCCTCATGGTCCTGGAGGCGTACAGGTCCTAGAGGGAAGGTAGATTGCAGCCACTCACCTTCTCAGAAGAGTGAATGATATGCTGCAGTCTGCCCTTGCAGATGTAGTTTAATTACCTTAATCAGTGAAGTTTGTCAAGTTGGCTATATCATAGACTTTGATGTAAATAACACTATTTACAAGTTGGTAACTGGTAACTCTGATATGACATGAGACTGATATTGTTCTTCTCCTCTCACTCTTGGGAAGGAAGTGAAAAATGTTATTTCCCAAAATGTTCAACTATTTCTTTAAAAATTAAAAGCTGTAGCTGGATTCTACACTCTAAGAAATGAAACCCGGAGGCTGTTTGCATTGCTTAATTGTTTTATTAAGAACTATGGAATAACTGCATTTGTGTCAATCAAAACCAGAGAGTTTCATTGTATTAACATATTGGTGTGAGGTTTTAGGATTAAAAAAATTTCCTAAATTGAACCTATGTAACCAAGCTATTTAAAATGCACTGCAGGTGTACTTTCCTTGCACATGTGCTGTACGCATTAGGACTCGCTGGTAAAGACCCATTTTCTCGAGCTCCTGTTACCGCGTGCGCTCAGCAACCACCTGGCGAATGTTTTCATTGCCATCTTTCAATTATTTGGTAAGTACACAATTTGCTACATGATATAATTGAAAATGGTGCATTTAACACAGCGGACATTCATTCTTTTCTTACTATAACATTTATAGTAGTGTCAGTATATTTAAAATTCCAAATCCTGGCCTCACATTCCAGGAACATTATTTTCGGCCTCATATCCATTGTGTGATGCAGGCTTTATCTGTGAATTCCAAGGACGCCAATTTCAGCATCATCATGGAAGCCATGGACAAGGTACGTATGAATCGGTACACCAAGCTAAGACTAATGCAGTGTGTTAGTTCTTCCTAGAAAAATATCTTTCCTTGATATAGGTTATAGCAGTTTTTGATTCAACTGTATGATCATTTTGGAGAGCTGTATTATGCAGAGTGGTGTTTATTATTCGGCCGGCCCTATTTGATATAAATGTGGTTTGACAAAATAATAGGAACATCAATATGATCACCAAAGGGATCATAAAAATGAATCAACACTTCCCTAAAACAGTTTCAACAAAACCTGAACATTATAACCATCATGAAGCTAGTGTTTACTGCAGGACTGTCAAATAAACTGCCAGCTGAGTGTGTAAAAAACACATGTCAATTGGAAAACTCTTAACCTGGAACTTTTAGCGCCATTTAGAAGGACTACCAGATAAGATGCGTTGAGAATATGGCCCCTGATTGTCACATTTAGGTCAAAATTTGTGTATGGGTCTGTACGACCTTGTAACGCAAATATGGCTTAGTCTTTGAAATACAACTGAAATATGTACTATCAGCATTGTGAAAACCTTAATAATAAAGGACTATTTGGTAAGCTGCAACATACAGTATGAACTGTTTCCCAAATGATACTTGATTATTTGTGGCAGAAACAATTTTTTTTTTAATTTGTTGAAAAAATCTGATCTCAAAAGCAGCTCACTGATAATATCATTGAAGTCCTTTTACTTGATTCCAACTCCTCAAATATGAGGATTTCCTACGTTTCTTGTAAATTTGGGTTTTGGACTGTTGGTTGAACAAAACAGTACATCTGAAGACGTCTCCTTGGGCTTTGGGGTATTTTTAGGGGCATTTTTTACTGATGTCTGACAATTTATCGGGCAATTGATTTAGACAATGATCAGATTAATTGATAATGAAAATGACAAGTGACAGGCCTAGTTCTAATGAACAGATTCTAATTAATACTGGGTTCTTCTTCCATTTTGAGGATGCTGATCCTGGTGTAAGGAGGAAAATGGAGGTCTTGGAAATCTACGATATCCAACACGAGGCAGCAGAGCCCACCCGATCTGCCTGAGGATGTCGGTGTCATAATTGAGAGACTCAAAGTGCTGCAAGATCTGAGAGTATTCTGTAGTATTATGTAGCAAATGGGTGTGCAATCCTGCTTGGTTGGATCTATAGCTTAAACTTGAGCTTCCCCCAAGGACCTGAGATACACATTTGAATTGATTCAGGAGGTAGATGGACTTTGATGTCATCAGGCCTTCCACAAAGGTGCAGGTCCTCAAAAAAAAACAGATTGCATGAGTAATCCCACCTTCAAAGGATGAGACTGTGAACCCTGGGTTGGGTTATATTTGGGTTTTGACTCTTACACGGACAAGACAAGCAATATCAACCATTTGGATAATCGTCAACCAAAAAACCAAATCACTGTAAACTGTGGAAGCTTATATGGGACTATATTGAAATGATAATCTAAACTTGGAAATGAAAATGTAATTTCATAAAAGCATTATAATTGATCACATATGTATGTGTTTTTTGAGTAAAAATGAAAATGCAATAATCCAATTTTCATTTTCATTTCCACATACTCAAATGGGCCTTCTATGACCATATTAAAATGAAAATGGAAAATCTTTTTGAAATTTAATTTTCAAAGTTGTAACTCGCTGTACAGTGGAAAATATTCAAATTTGAAAGTGCAATTGCAATATAAAGAATGTAACCTGATTTTCCCTTTATGCAAGCAACATTTAAGACAAAATGAAAATGCAATTTCCTAACAATTTGAAAAAAAAACCCATTTGACATTTCACCTTCAAAGAATTTACCTGGTGTACGGTATTCAGTGTTCAAATGCAATGAGCAAAACAGCGATGAATTTGATAAAGTGACTGTTTATCAGACCACAAATTGGACAAGAATTACACCCGCCTTGATAAGAGGACCGACACCAAAGGAGCGTGGTGACTTAAATGTAAATGCAATCGACTATTTCCTTTCTTGACACTTTGTGGCCAAATCTTACATAATGCTCCTTTAAGTCTTTGAAAATGAAATGTCAAATGCGGTTTTCATTTTTAAATTATTCGAAAGTGGAATTTGCATTTCGATATGGTCATAGAACGCCCGTACGATTATGTGGAAATGAAAATGCAAATTGGATGATTGCATTTTTTCATTTTTTTGATGTCATGTTTGCCTGTTTGGCACATTCCTTTGCTGTTTGTGACCTGAAATTGCTCATTAAAGTCAGGTGAAGTTAAACGACTTGCGTTGCATTTATTTGGCTCACTCACATTGATGGAGCAACTAGGATCCATGTTACGCTTCATAATGCTCAGGACCCAGAAGCAGGACTCAGACAAAGGCTTTTAAATTGTTCAAATGGATTTATTCACAAGGCGGGGAAGAGATGAGTTTTTTATTGCCGTTAGAGAATTCCTACATAAAGTACTCGGTTGCTCTTCCCTGTCATTTTACAAGGTGAAGGCAGAAGAAAGGGCAGGGTGGCGATGTAAACAAAGGAGGGAAGAAAACTGTGCCAAGGGAGTGGTATGAAGCACCATCAAATGTGACAATCCCTCCTCCCTGTCCTCCATCTGTTCCCCTCCCCCTCTCCCTCCATCCCTCCATCTCTCCCTTGCAAGCTCTCGTTCTTTTCTAATTTCATAATTCCTGGATTTAACAGAATCTAAAGGGAGGAAAGGAGAGATTGTCGGGCAGCTGTGCACCTCTGGAAACAACACAGGTGGCTAATGAGGGAGGGATGATCGAGTTAGAGAGGAAGGGATGGATGGAGCAGTATGGCTGTCCTTTGTTTTGTCCCAGCCTTCCCACAAGAGTTACACAATCTTTACTGGATATGAGACAAGTGCTGCTGTTCCCCACCCAGCATACCAACACACACTATCACACTCTCCCTCTCTCATACACACACACACACACACACACACACATTTACCATGGCTGTGTTGATTTGGAAAGGGAACTGAAGGTAGCCAGTAAGGAATATTTGCTGTACAGGCTTGTATGACACTGGACACATCAGAATGTTCATTATGTTTAGTGTGTATATGTCATGTGATGGGATTTATGGAAATTGTCGTGACGCATGGCTGATGAAGTTTGGCTGAGTTTAAAGTTCTGTATGTAGCGACTTCTTGAATCTGGCATCAGCCATCTAAGTTTGCTAATAAAGTTTCCTTCTTTTACCAGGCTTCTTTCTTTGAGAGTTGTGGGATTTCTGCATTTGTCCAACATGTTGTCCTTGCCTTTCTGCAGGTTGGTGGAGCCCTGTGGGCCCCCCCCCCCCACTTTACTGTTGCGTAGATACATATTCCTGCCTCATTAGCTATTCGGCACAACAGATTAGGCGAATATGTAACGTTCAGTAACATTAGGGATGCTCAATTGATTAATATTAAGGTTACAAGAGATTTGAAAATATGTCAATATGTCTTTAGATTGGCACGCAAGGAAAGAAGTAACACTACTCACACTAACACTACTGAAACTGTATCCCATATTATCCCACATGTTGTCCCAAATTACTATGGATGTCCTGAAAGAATAGTTTTGTTAATTCTGAACATGGTGTCCTATACTTTGTAGAACATAATGTTTATTTCTTTACATAAAGAATGGTTCTTATTGTTGTGGGTCTACTGGCATCAGCCTGACAACATCCCTTTCCACACTCTTCTTACATTGTTACTTAATGTAGCACATTGATTAAAACGTTTGATTCTGCATGGCAAAGTTATTTTCTTTAGTCATTTTCTTTAGTGCTTTAGATGTTCCTTAAAAGAGGTTGTTGTCAGGTTGTGTAAGGGGGAGTAGGTGGTAATTTACTAGGCTGGTTTAGGTTGTTCATGCTTGTGAGCCTTCTCAGATCGCAATTGTCATTCAGCGTTCCATTAGTGAGCTGAGTCGCGGGACAAAGGTGTTTTAAGGAGGTTCTCATTTGAGTCTTTCCAGGCCTCATTTGATGACGCAGAGGCCAGGGGATAAAATTTTGATTATTTTTTATTAATAGAGATACAGTACGTTCATCGGGATCGGGTTTGATCACGCTACATGGTTCAAGTTCAGGTTCTTTATTGTTGGCATTTATCGAATAATTTATTGAGATGTTCCTTAAAAGAGGGTGGTGTCAGGTTGTGTCAAGCACTGGTCAGGAGGAGTAGGTGGTAATTTACTAGGCTGGTTTAGGTTGTTCATGCTTGTGAGCCTTCTCAGATCGCGATTGTCATTCAGCGTTCCATTAGTGAGCTGAGTCGCGGGACAAAAGTGTTTTAGGGAGGTTCTCGTTTAAGTCTTTCCAGGCCTCATTTGATGACGCAGAGGCCAGGGGAGAAAATTTTGATGATTTTTTATCGCAGATCACGATTGTCAGAAAATTTGAATTATTTTTAATCAATAGAGATACAATACGTTCATCGGGATCGGGTTTGATCACGCTACATGGTTCAAGTTCACATTCTTTATTGTCAGAATTTATCGAATAATTTACTAAAGGTTTAGTCGTTCTATGGTACTAAGGTGTCCTGTTTTCACAGTGCAGAGCTCTCTAACATCTGTATCAGACCAATTTCCAGCCAATTTGTGTTGTTTACAAGTCCCTCTTCAGCGTCAGATCTGTTGTCATTAACTTGTGTGTGCTTTTACTGGCAATGCGACTGCTTTTATTCACGCATTAGCTATGTAGACAATGTTATGGAAATGTTACTAGGTAATAAGTGAGCAAAATACCAGAGTGACTTTTTAGGATGTCCTTGTAGTGATGGCATGATAAACTGGAATTCTTCTTTAAAAACTGATAACCCATGAGCCAAAAGCATCTCATGGGATGCCATTTTTGACATTCCGGGTGCAAGTTGAATGTAGCCCTCTAGATGACTATATTTGCATTTTTTAACATTTCTGGGTGAAACCTGCGCATAGCAAGTGATGCAATTGGTTTTTCCAGCAGCACCAGAAGTTGATTTCGAATAACCAGAAAAAGAACTGGTCATTTAGCATGATCCGACAAAGAAACAGACCTATATACAGAAACGGCAACAGACATTCTAAAATATACTACACAAGATATCCCGCACATCAGATCTGCCTGGGTCGACATAAATCAAACATAAAATTAAACCTCTAGCTACAAGTTCACCTGTCGATCTATCTCTATTATGCCCTTTTCTCTGTCCTTCTCCTTCTCCTTGACTCTCCTTCCCTCTCTGCTTCTGTCCGAGTACGCGTTTTGCTAATTCAGTACTACTAATAATACACAGAAATAAGAATGAGCCCTGATAATCGTAGCAAAGTGAATGTCTGCGCATACGTATGGTTCTGCAAGAATGGATCCTAAGTAAATAGTCTGGCTGTTAAAGCTTTTCTGACTGAGTACGTGATATAAACTATGATGTCATTAGGAGATGCTCTGGAGCTGGTCCAGATACAGCAAGAGCCACAATGATTTTCCAAGGTCATGGCTGTTTTCTGGTTCAGTGCTGTTGGCAGAAATGTGGGGCAAAGTCATTGAACATATAGCAGTTCTATCAAATGTCTATTCATATAGTCCAAAAATAGATGTGGACTCTGTTTAGACTACAATTGGTTTCTGCATACACAAGTTCACATTATGCTTGTCTGCACATATGGGCGGATGACAAAATGTACATCATACAAATGTGGCCACGAATATACGGACAGTGTAATTCGAGTTTGTCAATCTTTAAACAGATTTTGGGAGCAAATTTTTTAGGCCTTCTCACACATTTGTGCAAAGTGCAACAGAAGTCCGTCCCTATATAGCTGTTTTTGGGATGCCTCTGTTAAAGGACAAATACACTGCTCTTCAGGAAAATGCTTCACTATTGGCCTGAAACTCATTCTATCTATGATTTTCAAAAATAACTGATGTAAACCTTGTCTAAACCTATTTTTATCTGAAGCCAGTGATGGAAGTTCCTGTGTCTTCAGGTGACAGAAAGAGGTTGGAAAGGTCAGGGAAAGCCTTCTGTCTGCTTGCTTTTTAAATCAGACAGAAGGGCTTTAAATAATGTGCGCACGTGTGAATGTGTGACTGTTTCGCTTGCATCTATTGCAGTATAATTGGCAGTGAATGAACTGACCTTGAGGCACAATACTATCGATCTGACTCAACATCGTAGTGGGAGGCTCACAGTGAAATGACACAGCAGACTGCAGGTCAAAACACCTGGGACCAGATGTACAAATCATGCGACCAGACGAAAAAAGTACTTATGCCATTTCCCATGCAGGTTTCTGAATTTATAACAATCCATTGGGCAGTGAGAATGTGTGTACTGGTGCGCATCTTTCACACCATGTGTACCATATATGCAGTCCAATTAATGTGATGTTGCCAGGTGGCACAAAAGGAAAATAAAAAAGGTTTGAAATTGGGTGATATTTTATAGAGCTTTTTTTCTTTCACAGCATTGTGATAAGATGTAATCTACAGTTTTTAAAAAACCTTCATTATGATTACATAGCGTGAGTGGTTAATAACCTTTTTTGTGACGTGCCTTAATTTAATTGTATAATAAATATAATGATCTTTATATGAATAAACAAATGGAGTATCACAATCAGGATCCAACAAGTGTTTCAGCAAACACAAAACAGTCTGTTGCTTGTCCAGCGAGTTCAGACCGCTCAGAGTTCAGAGTTCTTAGGAAAGTAAAGTTTCAACGTTGAGCATCTCCTGTAGTAACCAGAGTGAAAAGAGAAAGACAGCGAATGGTCTTTGCGCTCTGCTTTTACGGAGGTGAACACGTGATGGTGCCAGGACTTCCTGCGTTGTGTTTGGTGGCTTGTCCAGTAGAAATCCAGTGTTTGGATTCAAGCTTAAATCTCACGTCTAAGTGTGAATTAATGGCTGGTTATGGCAGTCGTAATAGTCATAATACAATCTGGCCCTTTCATGGTATGTCAAGTAGGGGTAACCGGGAAAACAGGATTTGGACACCAAGGCAGAGCAGGAATGGTTCAAATGATATTTAATGAGAACACAAAGCCTTCCACAGATTTCTGGCATGGAGAGGTAGAAATCAGGGAAGCAGTCCACAAGGGCAAACAAATCCGATGGGTGGTAAGCAGAAAATCCCAAAACACACTAGGAAAGGCTGGGGAAGCTTGACACATATACAATGACGAGCTGACAAAGAACAAAGGAAGAGCAGGGACTAAATGCACAGGTGGATAACACAACACAGGCGAAACTAATAAGACACAGATGGAAGCAATCAGGCAGTCGAGGATGGGAAGCAAAACTAGAAGACACATGAGGGAAGGAGGCCATTTCAAAATTAAACATTCTCCTTTCACATACATATATTTCACTCTCACATTCATTTCTTTTCATTCTTACACCCACACATTTTCACTCTCATATTTATATATTTTCTCTCACACTTTCATACATTTGCTCTTTATTTTAATCCACACTTTTTTTTTCTTTTTTTTTACAAATATATGTAGGCTATGTGAGAGTGAAAATATATGTATGTTAAAGGAGAATGTATGAATGTGAGAGGAATTCTCAAAAGAATTCTCGCATTGGCCTTTAAGGGGCTACGTACAAAGTTATATTGGGCAGTAGTAAGCTTATGAATGAGCAAGTGAATTTAAAGCATGATTAAAGCCAACTGGCGCCACTGGTGCTCGGCGTGAGCTACCTCAGTGTTCCATTTTTTAATCATTAGCTTTGTTTGTGGCTGTCGTTTACGTTGCAAAAGCTTGTCACAGAGGTGTGGACTCAAGTCACATGACTTGGATTCAAGTCCGGAATCCGGTGACTTTAGACTCAACCTGACAAAATCAAAATATGCTTGCAAACCGACTTTGACTCGTGACTTCACTCCGAGTGAAGTGACTTGATATTGACCCCAAGTTATAAAAAAAAGGGACATTTTAAGTTTCAGTCTTAATTATCTGACAACGATCATGTTGCACAAGCAGGTGTGTTGGTCACTGCAGACAGACAACCGATAAGTCGGATATGACATAACATACTTGAAACACATAGTTTAAAACTTAGACTGGACTTGGGATTTTATAGCTGGACTAAACCTGTGACTTGCAAAGCAATGACTTTCTCCCAGTTCTTGCTTGTCAAAGTAGTAATCAGTGTATACAGTGAGACTGAGCATGCTCAGTGGATTTGTTTCAGGGGATTTGTTAACGATAATAAACAACAAATATGACACCCATGGTAAACAGTTTTACTGAGGCACTGAACTTTCTGCTTGCTCTTTTAAAGTCACTCTGGATGAGAATATTAGATGAATACCTGGATATGGTGTAAATTGGACTCAGTCCGCTTGGACAAGGACAAGTAATGTGATGTTTGTATGTCAGGGCTTCACGTACCTTTGTTTGACACTCAACTCTGTCTGCAAGATGATAACCTCATGTGCCCAAAAGTTTGAACAATGAAAAATGGAAGGAAATGGTGAGGGACCAAGAATGTGAATGAGATAATTGGGAGGATGGGGCTAAATGCCAACTAACTAGGCTGTCTTTGTCTGACTCTGGGTCAGACTGTTTCTTTGCTGACTCAAATTACACAGATTCAATTAAAATGAAGGACTGCATGACGCACCAGTCTGCTACTTGGTGTCACGCTGGGTCAAATACTTGAGCAAATTATACACATGAACAAAATAAGCAAAACATAATTTCTCTAAGAGATGATTAAATGTTCTTCCTCCTAAACATTTGTATGCAGAGGGTTTCTCAGCTTGAGCATGGTATTATGTCTTTTAGATATTTCTGTTTATCTATAGATAAAGGAACGATCCCTGAATGGTGTCTCTTAAAGCAGGACACTGTGGAATCTAAATGTCTGAGTAGATTTTGCACCACCTACCATTTTGCAAGCGCAGGTATCACTTTTCCCCACACGGTGAATATTGTGCTTTAAAACCCAAACTCTCGGCTATGCTGCATCATAAACCCAGATCTTTCCTGCTCCCACAGTGTCACTGAGCCACTGGGGAACCTCTTCACGCCGGCTGCATTAGTATGCAGACAGAGCAGCCGGCTGAAGATACAGGGGAGACAGACATAAATTCTCAGAAATGAGAACGATAGATGGAGTGAAAGCGGGAGGTGAAATAGAGTGCGATAAAGGTTAGGGAGATGGAAAAAAGAATTGTGTTTTTGTGGGTGTTCTCATGTACATGAATGAATAAGATTAATCCCTTTAGTCACTATCATTGCTCATTTCTGTCCTGTCAGGCCAGTGTCTCTGTCCCCGTCCTCTCTCTCTTGCTGTCCTCGTCCTTGTCTCTTTTAGTGTGAGACAGGATGAAGTCAGAGTTGGCAGTAAGCTTTGCCATAACCCCTTGTGCTTTGTGCCAATATCACCATGCCAAATTGCTCGAAATGACAATGTTAAGTAGCTGAAGTTAAGCAGATAATGTTTACCGTGTTCACCATCTTAGTTTAGCATGCCAACCCTTTGCTAATCATAACTAAACACAATGTACATATAAGGCTTATTTGGATGTCATTATTTTTATTTGGTCATAATATTGGTCTAATTTTGACCAGATGATGGCACTAGATGAAATTCAGGGGACGACCAGAGTCAGTAGGATTAATCCTATGAACTGAGTTTCATAGCAATCCATCCAATAGATGAAATATTTCAGTCTAGACCAAAGTGGTGGACAGACTGATCCAATGCCATCTCTACAGCCAGGCAGCTAGCGCGACTAAAAATCATTGTTCCATGGACCCTACCTCAGCTCCACACAGAGTCCCCTGTGTTTCCAAAATTTGGATTTTCTAGATACAATGGAGCAGTAAATAAAAATTTGATTTCACCCATTCAAGGACACGGCATACAGTAGAACTGACTCCACAGCAGCAGCTGTCTTCCCAAAAAAAACTGATGGCAATACCTGTCAGAAACAGAGTCAATGAACAAGTAATTTAGACAGAAACAAATGCTTTATTTTCTGAAAGATTCCTGCCTGTTTCCGCAGCATCAAACAATGTCAGGAACAATTTGTTAGTCAATCCAAACAGCTCTTTATGATCCAAAATAGATCATGAGGATACAGACTGGGCATAGTTCGATATCAAAGAACTGCAGAGCGCGTGATAGGCTCCTGTAACAACACAGTCTGGGCTCATGTCGAGTTGTTATAGCATGCAAATGTTTTCTCATGTGTCTGGTTCAGTTTTATCAGGGTCATAATAGTGTGATATTTCGCATTTATGGGTTGTTTGGGCTGTTATTTCTGGAAAAAAATGTTTTTCATTTCAATTGATCTCAGAAATAATGTGTCTGAGTTGTGTTCATCTGAGTTGAGAACAGCTCTGAGTCCTAATCTCTCAGTCTTTCTGCTTCCCCACAATAGTGCTGACTCACTCCAGCCAATAAAGTGCTGCCTTTATTCATCTGTAGAAGGAAGGGTTGACATTTTGTGTGGATTCTTTCATCAAACACAGGGATTTTCCAAACGCTGTCTCTGTGCTTAACTCTTGAATTTATATTTTCCTTCTGTTTTAGTATTTTAGTATGTACAGTATTATTATTGACACCGAAGAAGTATAAAAAAGAATGATGGTGAGTTCCAAAATCACACAATTATCTGGGATAAAAAGAGAAATGAATAAATAAATCTCAAATGAAAGGTCTAGTTACTCATCTCATGGTGGTTCTTGAAGGCAACCCCTGTCTCTGTTCATGGATGGTCACTTGTCTCAGATGTGAATGTCCCCCTTGATCTTTCTCTGGCAGTCCACTGACTGCTGGTTGATGACCTTTGACCTCTTCCCAGTGGATCGATCCTGTCTTTAGGGTGTACCGGCAGAGATCTTAAATGGTATTGAATGGTTTGTGGTAAGTGCTGACTCCTTGTACCTTGAAGAGTGGTTGGATATTTTGACATAAGGGAGTCCCCCGGGATAATTCTGGTGGTTTGTGTTAATGTAGTTAGTTAGTATGACCAAGCGTGACAAAATGAATCCACCTAAATGTATAAAAAAAAGTAAACCAAACCTTCTGTTCTGTATACCTTATCTTTCTCCTGTACTAGCTGCAAAGCGTTCTCATTCCCGGTGCGTAAAATAGCGACGTTCTGTCATGCCCCTTTGACTTCGTATAAACCCGCACAAGGACCCGCACAAAGGCCACAATGGAGAAAGCACTGTGATTCAGCGGGAAACACAACTCAGGTGGGAGAGGTGTGGGGGATGAAATGAAAATTTTCTAATAGCTGACAAGATCTATGCTGACAATTTTGAGCTGCCACTACAGCTTGAAAGACAGAAACACAAATTAAACAGTTTCTCCTGTTATTGCCTGCAATGTTATCGTGCTCCTTGTTGCAATGTTTGAAACTGCAGTTCATCCTTGGATCATGTTTGAGGTGATACAGTTATGAACACAAAAAGGCTTGTGCTTCGTTCAGCATGGAGGAGGACCCAGACTTTACTGTCACCATGCATACTGTATCGCTTGGTGTACTGTCTGACGATGAGCTGGCTCTGGCCTCTTCAGGAGGGGGAGGCAGAAGTCAGATACCGGGTATTAATGGATCTGTGCCGCCGTGTGGCAATGCGCCTCAAAGTGCCATGGCCAGCTCCACCTCACTGCCAACAGCAGACATGACTTGTGGGAAATTATTTTCTCCTCCAGCAGCCTGCAACGGTGAGGCATAAGCTGCCGGTCTTCCCCGACTACACTGGAGCTGTTTCATGGTCCTGGGTGTCCCCCAAGGCTCCACTCTCTCTGCCGTATTCTCTGTTCTTGGACCTAGAGGGTTAAGGAGACCAACATCCCTCAGATGGACAAGACGCTAGCCATCCACCTGGCGCCTGAGCCCAACTCGGCCAGTGGCTAACCCACACTCCCCACACACTGACAGTGTAGGTTCCGCTGCTCAGCTTGAGAAAATATACCATGCCCAGGGGCTGACTGTGCGCTGAATATGGCCTCCATGCTGCAGGCTTACCAGGCTGAGAAGTTACGGGACCTGCACGAGGCTCAGGTGAAGAAGGAGAATGCAGCAGGGTTGCTGGACGAGGTGGGCAGAATGGCTGATTTCATTCTCTGGCTCTCCAGCACACCAGCTGTACCTTTGAGGAAAGGCCGAGGCTCTGGTCGCTCAGCGTAATCTGTTGCTAACGCTAACGGAGCTTCCCAAGACGACGCTCTGAATTTGCCTACTCACCCATATGAATGCAACGGGTGGGTCTGCATCTCTGCTCTGCAAATTGGTTGAGGTGTTCAGTTATTAGACTTTTCACAGCTATAAGCCCCGTGTGTTTCCCTGTCATCTCTCTTGCGCTGTCAGTGCACATTTCCACGGAGCGTGTCCAGTCGGTTCCATTGGTCCTCATAAAGATGTCAATTCAAATGAAGATTTCTTTTCCTGTTATTTGGGTAGCAATGGGCCCATAGAACAAAAATCTCCCTGCTACGTGCCTTTGAAATGGTAAAGGATGTACAGAAGAAGACTGGCCAGAGTCGCAACATCTGTGGACTAAATTAAATCAGGGATTAAATCTCGCTCTTCTTTACATGACCACCTAATGTACACAGGGATCATGTCCAACTTTTTTGCTTCTCTCTCTCCAATCATACATTTAACCATCACTTTGGCAGAGTCATAAATTCTTGAGATCTTAACTTTTTATTTTGAAGCCACTGGTCTAGGGCTGATGACGCTTTGCACATCTCGTTTGGATTTAAGACGGTATGTTCTGCCTGTTGCTGTGTATGGCTCCACTGATGTCAACACATCGCCCAAATCAACCACAGGTTGATCAGGATGTCTTGGGAAAGTAAATGATGTGGAAGGTCCCTTTGGGTGCAAGACGTTAATTCTTTTAGGTAAAGATCTTCATACCTTCACCTGACTTTGCACTACACCTTTTTGCTGACTCGGGCTTCCTTAGCCTATTATGTAATTTCATTTAAAATTTTAGTTTTTCTGTCATGTGATGATAAACAAATGGAGAATCTGAAGGGATATTCAAGGTGATACAGAAAATCATAGCTAACATTAAGGATTCATGCATTAGACTGACCTACCCACCATATAATCAAATCCCGGTAAACCTCCGTACAGGAGGTACTGGACCAGCTCTCCGTTTAAAGGGTCTGATCCTTACACTGAAGTATTGACTAAGGACTGTTTAAGTCCTTTAACTGCCTACTTCCGAGCATCTACCCTGCTTCCTCTGATTCAGCAACCGACCGAACAGCCTGTTTGCATCAGTTACCAACACCAGCCGCGTTTGTTAACAGCAGCTCTCCTCTAAATGATCTGGGTTCTTGTACTGGTGCTAGGATCGGTTTTAGTGGCTCAGATGTGAGCCCCAAGGGACTGTTAGTTTCATTGGCAGAGTACCCTGTAAGTACCCTTGTTAAGATGTTATGCACACAACAACCAAACTTTTTACTACCATCAATTAACTCACAAATCAAATGTCCACTATTTAGACTTTGACTATTGTTCCATTATTTATTTGCAATAAGCTCTAGCAGTGGCAGGAGTTAAACAGCTCAATTAAATTTTCAATCTTCAAACAAATCATTCAAATAAATCATACAGTAAACACACAGCTGAGTCTTAATTTCAATATGTATCTGTTTATGGAAGATGGAGAGAGCAGAATCTGTGTGGCCGGAGCGACCCCACTCTTGCTGATGTCTTCGAAGAACATTCCACAGCTCCTTCCAAAGCTCCCAAAATGTTCTTAGAGCCTCTTGTCCCTGATTCACAGTGTGAGAAAAGGAACTTCAGTCCGAATTTGTGATTCTCTGTCACTGGGGTAAATGGTAAATGCTTCTGCGTGCTCAATTTTTCTGACAGTGACAAAGTCCTAGAAGTCCCTATTTGGTGATGATGCTTCTGCTCACAATCTCCTTCTTCCAATGTGTTCCCATGAAAAGGTAGAAGGAAATAACCCCAATTTCTCTCTGTCTAATTTTTTTATGTCTTCTTCTGGGTCAAGAAAAGGTTGGGAAACAAGAGCCAGTAACATTATGCGTTAAAATTGACATCACAATTACAATTAGGTTTAAATGCATTAAGGGATCATCAACTTGATTTGGTAAGAGGAAGGAATGGGTTTACTATTAGAATAAATAGTCGGAAGGGAGCGTTCATGTTAAACAACAGTATTCAACTCGCTGAATCTATTTTAAACAGGTCACCACTCCTAAAAGGACAAATTAATCATAAGAAAGGAAATAAACTAGTAATCAATTTAATTCATCGTCACTTTAGTCTATATCTCAAGATGCTACAGAGTTCTGAACTCAGGACAGTGACCGGAACATTTCATACACACAGACACACAATAACCAGTGTTTTATAAGTGTTTATTTATCTACTAACTACACACACAGCATAATAATTGCTTGACTACACAAACAAATACTAGACACACAAATGAGCAGATAAATGATAATGATAAAATGTTGACTATTAGAGAGAAAATTAATCACGTCCTGCCCTCAGCTGGTGCCAACCAATCTTCAAGCATAGAGGCTTTGGAGGGAGCTGTGAAACATGAGGTGCACTTGGACTGCTTCTCTCCTGTCGACCTTATTCAACTAACGTCGACAATTTCTTCATCCCACCCATCAACCTGTCTCTTAGACCCAATTCCAACTAGGCTGCTTAAAGATGTTCTACCATTAGTTAGCACGTCTTTAGTAGATATGATCAATCTGTCTTTGCTGACAGGTTATGTACCACAGTCTTTCAAAAGTAGCTGTTATTAAACCTCTCCTTAAAAAGCCCACTCTCGATCCAGGGGTTTTAGCCAACTATAGACCTATATCTAACCTTCCCTTTATCTCTAAGATCCTTGAAAAAACTGTTGCTAATCAGTTATGTGACTTTCTAAATAACAATAGTATATTTGAGGATTTTCAGTCAGGTTTTAGAGTGCATCATAGCACAGAAAAAGCACTGGTTAAGATTACAAATTTTAATTGCATCAGACAATGAACTTGTCTCTGTACCTATCTTGTTAGATCTTAGTGCTGCATTCGATACCATTGACCATCAAATTCTATTACAGAGAATTAAAGCAACTGCGTTAAGCTGGTTTAAATCCTATCTATCAGACCGATCTCAGTTTGTATATGTTAACGATGAATCATCCGAGCACACCAGTTATTCACAGAGTTCCGCAAGGTTCTGTGCTTGGACCAATTCTATTTACTTTATATATGCTTCCTTTGGGCAATATCATTAGAAAGCACTCTATAAAGTTTCATTGTTATGCGGATGATACCCAATTATATTTATCGATTAAGCCGGATGAAACTGATCAGTTAGTTAAACTTCAAGCATGTCTTAAGGACATAAAAACCTGGATGACCAGAGATTTTCTGATGTTAAACTCTGACAAAACTGAAGTTATTGTACTTGGCCCCGAATGCCTCCGAGACTCACTGTTGGCAGATATAATTGCTCTAGAGGCCACCGCCCTGGCCTCCAGCACCTCTGTGAGGAACCTCGGAGTTATCTTTTATTAGGATCTATCCGTCAACTCCCACATGAAGCAAACTTCAAGGACTGCTTTTTATCACCTACGTAACATTGCAAAAATCAGGCACTTCCTGTCTCGAAATGATGCAGAAAAATTAATCCATGCATTTGTTACTTCAAGGCTGGATTACTGCAATTCCATATTATCAGAAAGCCCGAAAAAGTCCCTTTAGATTCTCCAGTTGATTCAGAACGCTGCATTACGTGTGATGACAGGAACTAGGAAAAGAGATCATATTTCTTCAATTTTAGCGTCTCTGCACTGTCTCCCTGTGAAATCCAGAATAGAATTTTTAAATCCTTCTCCTCACCTACAAAGCTCTTAATGGTCAGGCACCATCGTATCTTACAGAGCTCACAGTACCTTATTACCCCACTAGAACACTGCGCTCTCAGAATGCAGGGTTACTTGTAGTTCCTAGAGTCTCCAGCAGTAGAATGGGAGCCAGAGCCTTCAGCTATCAAGCTCCTCTCCTGTGGAATCAGATCCCAGTTCAGGTTCGGGAGGCAGACACCATCTCCACATTTAAGAGTAGGCTAAAGACTTTCCTCTTTGATAAAGCTTATAGTAAGGGCTGGCTCAGGTGAACCTGAACCATCCCTTAGTTATGCTGCTATAGGCCTAGACCAGGGGTGGGCAAACTTTTTGACTCGCGGGCCACAATGGGTTCTAAAATTTGACAGAGGGGCTGGGCCAGGAGCATTTGGAGGGAGTGTTTGGGCCGGATATACTAAAGCATTAAATGTAGTGTGTGCAAACCTCATAGCACAGTAAGAACACTACAACCCAATTTATTAACTGTCTTTCAAATGTGAAAAATAGCCCTTATCAGTTAATAAAATTTGTCTCAAGGAATATGCAAGATATGGCATTTACATACTATTTCGCAGATACTGGGAGGAGGAAATATAAATAAATTAAAATAACATACACACTGTAATTTATCAAGATTGCGTCTGTTTTTAATAAGTTTCAATCGAAGGTGCAAAGTTAAAGAAATCAACATTTATTGAAAAATGGAATCACTTTCAACATTCAAAACATATTATTATACAACGAAATACTCAAGCTCAATAATATCTACTTGTGTTAAACTCCGCAAAATCATGGATGGATTGTCCTGACCGCGCGCTCTACAAACTCGCCACGGACGCCCTCGCCTTCACGCGCAAACAGTACACGTGTATCGTTGCCAAGCACACAGACATAGGCTGTATTAAATATCCTACCTGCAGCTGAAAACTCGCCTTCGGAGAAAGGCTTGCTAGCCTTTGCTAATTTGAATGCCAGCAAATAACTTGCCTTGGTACTTGACTCTTGAATTGCAGTTTGTCGGTGAAAAAAGTTCTGTTGACTCTGTAAATTAGCTGCCAACCTCTGAGCAGTAGCCGCCCGTTCTTGTGTTGACTGCTTGCTAGCATAGTTTGCATGCTTCGTGGCAAAGTGACGGCTGATATTGTACTCTTTGAAAACCGCAACAGCTTCTTGGCATATCAGACATACAGCCGTTGATCGGACTTCAGTGAAGAAGTATTTTGTTGTCCACTCCTTATTAAACACTCGGCATTCGCTGTCCACTTTCCTTCTCTTTGGTCCGCTCATTTTCACAGAAGGGCTTAATGGTGACGTGAAACGAAGTGAAAATTAAAGTGAAATAAAGAGAAATACGCGCCACTCCAACAACGGTCAATGTGTTTTGAGTGCGCCATCTATTGAGGAAACGTGGGCATTGCAGGGAAGGGGGAAAAAAGGAGGTTTTTACTATAATTTGGACAAGTTCGGCGGGCCGGATTAAAAAGCCTAACGGGCCGTATGTGGCCCGCGGGCCGTAGTTTGCCCATGTCTGGCCTAGACTGTCGGGGGACTTCACATGATGCACCTCTCTCTTCACCTCTGTCCTCCTCTCCATCCGTAGGCATTCTCATCCCATAAATGCATGTTACTAACTTGACTTCTTCCCTCTCCCGTAGTTTTCTGCTTTCTCGTCGCTCTGTTCTTTCTGACTGTCACTCTCATCAGGTATTTCAGCGTCCAGAGATGTATCTGGATCTGTGACTATGGCGATCTGCTGAGGCAGTGCTGCTGTGTCTATGGTGCAGGGGACGAGTGGCTCGGGTCCTGCTCGTTGGCCTCCACCTGGAGCTGCTCGGTTGTCTGTCTGGACCCATCATCTTCCCTTATGTTTTACATCCCACACTTTTCAACATAATTATATATATATACTACAATTTTCCATTGCCATCATAATTGTATATGTTATGATTTTTATGCTATGAATCTATTCTGTACTTACGACATCTATTGCATTTCTGTCCGTCCTGGGAGAGGGATCCCTCCTCTGTTGCTCTTCCTGAGGTTTCTATCATTTTTTCCCTATTATAAGGGTTTTTTGGGTAATTTTTCCTTTTTCGGATCAAGGGTCTAAGGACAGAGGGTGTCGTATGTTACAGATTGTGAAGCCCTTTGAGGCAAATGTGATTTGTGATATTGGGCTATATAAATAAAATTGAATTGAATTGAATTGAACTGAATAAATATGACCATAAATGAGTGACAATTGATGAAGTCCATGATTAAATAATGTGAAAACAGCAAGGGATAATCAATAAGCTAAGTGAATGGATGTCTGCGATGAAGACAGCGGTGAATCAATAAGTTAAGAAATAATATGACAGAGGATGCAGAATGATTACTGTAGCTAGTAATACTAACTTATGTAAACACATGAAACCCGTATGTGGACAAACTTTTAATAGTTACAGTTAAAGAAACGGTAGCACTGTTCAGCAACTGAGAAGTTTGTTTGGAAAAGGGAGATTATTATTAGTTATTATTAATCACCTGAAGTAATTTAGCTATGTTGATGGGAGAACCTAAGTTTTTTCTACGTTTCTTAATTGTTCTTATTAAACTGCAGCATCCAAATTCCAATCATGTCTTCCTTCCCTCTCCTGCCCTGTTCAAGGCATTTGGCCAGGTCTACTCCACCCAGCGTAAGGTAGCAGAAGATGGGGAGACCAACGAGGAGACGCTGCTGCAGGAGTCTGCCACGAAGGAGGCCTACTATATGGGCCGCCTCCTGGAGCTCCAGTCGGAGGTGAAGCACAGCCAGGCCACTGCCTCCAACGCTCAGGCCGACAACGAACACCTGAGCGCACTGCTGCAGGAGCTGAGGGAGGTAAGGTACCATGGTTAGGGTTGGGGATATCATATCATACAAGAGCCAGCCGGGCGCTCTTTTAAAGCAGAGTATCTTAGGTTGGACATTTAGAATGTAAAGAGACCTAGCCAACATATTGTGAAATATGGTTTTGTGACTTGTTTCCCAAAGTCAGATAACAAGAAAATATATAACTTGCCATAACAAGAGTGTTTTCATGGGAAAAAGACAGGGAATGGTAAAGAGTTTTAGCTGGCCGCATGGTTTCTTATGGAAGTGCATTGTAGTGACTCGTTCCATCTTCACTCTCTTTCAACAATTCTGTCATATAAAACCCAATCCCTTTCATGGTGAGTCCAGTCATTTTCTTGGGTTATCTGTATCACAAACAGCATGCAACTCCAGCTCTGTTTCCCCGAACTGTCTCAGCAGAGTAATGAGATGTTGGAGCTGCAGCGCAGCCGGATGCGAGAGGAGATAAGAGAGTACAAGTTTCGAGAGTCACGGCTGCTCCAAGACTACACCGAGCTGGAGGAGGAGAACATCTCTCTGCAGAAACTGGTGTCAACACTCAAACAGAATCAGGTGCAGATGATTCACAAACACACATGGACGTACACATTATGGACCTGCGATAGAGGATGAATCCGATTTTTACATTGCTCCAATGGTGGAACTTTATTTGAGTTGGTCACATTATTCTACATATTTTAAATGGTTTTAATTTAAATTCCAAATGAAATTGCATGTTTTTCATTCCGACACACATATAGATCAGATCCATAGACTGTATAAAAAATTGCACATAGTGTCCGTCACCCAGAGGTTTCTGAAGAGCCGTTGTGAAGCTTAAACTCGGGGGCTCCAGTTTCTCCAGCCGTCGAATTCTTGGCAGTCCCTGACTCCGGCTAATCTAAAAATGGGCAAAGAGGTGGAGCTGAGGCGGGCCGAATGATGCCTTATTGATGAAACCACCTAGCGGTCACAGTGACCATCAGCCAAACAGCAGCCTGCTACACAACAAAAGAACCACAGACTTTGAACAACAACCACATTAGCACATTAGATATAAGTCTCCTTCTTATCCAGCTTACAAACACAAACACGTCTTGTCCTGCACCTTTGCTTTGTGAACGAGTCACTAAACAAACATTCCCTCGGGGGGAAATGCACTGCTAAAGAGTGCACAGACTTGATGATTAGTTAGATGCTCAGCTGCAGCACATCAAACAGTTTAAAATGTTAAAATTTAAATGTTAACATTGGCCATTTGAAATGATACATTGTGTGGTCCTTACTATTCAATACCACTGCTTACGTCTTCGTTCCCCTGCCGGCAGAGTTTTCAATAAAACATATACAGTGGACTGGCCACAAAGAGGCTCAGAGAGTGAAAGAGCACTTGTAATATTTCCCCCCAAATTAATTTTTTCTTCTTTATAATAATGAAAAATATCAACAATAAATTTAAAAATCACTTTGAGATGATTTCTAACTGCAAAAACAGAGAAGACTAATTAACAAAATGAATGAATGAGTGCACAGTCTCTGCTCTATAGAGCAATGTGTTTGTGAATGGGTCGCCGTTCTGTTTGTATCGTGCACGAGCAAGTGGGAGACGCAATACACATTCCTAAGCTGGTTTCCAGGTATTTTGTGGCCTGTTTGTGGTGGTAATGTGCAAAGAAACATACTGTAGTAATGTGCCATCAAAGGCAAAAATGAAGACTGCAAGCTAGCAAACATGGATGTTAAACTAAGTCCAATTATAAATATTGTTAAAATATCAGCTTTATGTTGAAGGAAATACACTCTTGTTACACATTTGTTAGGCCTCAAGGATTTAAACACAAACTTTCTTTATTTACAAGAAAGTGCTACAGGCAGCTTTGATGCTACCCACATCATGACTTGTAGCTTTAAATATAGAGTAGGAACTTCCTTCACATCAGTGATACAGTACATTGGATAGCCAATCTCTTGATTTCATCCCATCAATCTATCTTTTGCTCCACTCCTGGTTTAGGTGGAGTATGAAGGCCTGAAGCATGAGATCAAGGTCCTGGAGGAGGAGACAGAGCTCCTCAACAGCCAGTTACAAGACGTGCTGCGTTTGAAGGACATCTCAGACGCCCAGCTGGAGGAGGCGCTGGAGTCTCTGAAGAGCGAGCGTGAGCAGAAGAACCACTTGCGCCGGGAGCTGGTCCACCACCTTAGCATGTGTGATGTGGCCTATACCGGAAGTGCCCACCTGACATTCACCTCCGCCCCGCCCAGTGGCAACGCCACCCCAACCACTCTGCTCTCCCCAAACGTAGAAGAGCCAACGAGGTGGATATTGCACACATTAAACCTATGTGGAAAGAAAATGTAATGTTTACAATGTTAGTTATTACAAGAGCTTTACTTGCAAATAGTCAACCCTGTCTTCTACAAATGCATCTATATCTTACTTATTTGCTTTGCCAAATTTGTGTTGGAGGAATAGTTATTGCTGCCTGTATAATGTACACAGTGGTAGTATTAATACAATAAATAGTAATAATAATGATAGGAATAGTAATGATAGTATGAACAAGTCTAATAATAATAAGACTAATAATGATAAGACTAATAATAATAATTGAAGCAGCGGGTTTTGAGCAGGAACATGGGGGATGTAGGTGGCTTGCAATCATAGATCCAGAGTCTGCAGCTCTGGAGGCAGAAATATCTGCTGAAAGCGACAGAAGGAGAGAGATGAGAAAGCACATAGCTATGGGAGGGAGAAGAGCCAGCCCTAACTATAAGCTTTATCAAAGAGGAAAGTCTTAAGCCTACACTTTAATGTGGAGATGGTGTCTGCCTCCCAAACCCAAACTGGGATCTGATTCCACAGGAGAGGAGCTTGATAGCTGAAGGCTCTGGCTCCCATTCTACTGCTGGAGACTCTAGGAAGCACAAGTAGCCCTGCATTATTAGGGTAATAGGGTACTATGAGCTCTTTAAGATACGATGGTGCCTGACCATTAAGAGCTTTGTAGGTGAGGAGGAAGATTTTAAATTCTATTGTGGATTTCACAGGGAGCCAGTGCAGAGAAGCTAATATTGGAGAAATATGATCTCTTTTCCTAGTTCCTGTCAGTACATGTGCCGCAGTGTTCTGGATCAACTGGAGAGTCTTAAGGGACTTATTGGGGCAGGCTGATAATAAGGAATGCTAATAATCCATCCTAGAATCAACAAATGCATGGACTAGTTTTTCTGCGTCTTTTTGAGACAGATGGTGCCTGATTTCTGCAAAGTTATGTAGGTGAAAAAGGCAGTCCTTGAAGTTTTTTATGTGGGAGTTAAAGGACATATTCTGATCAAAGATAACTCCAAGGTTCCTTCTGGTGGTGCTGGAGGCCACCTAGAATTACTGTATCTTTAGATAATGAGTTTCGGAGGGGCTTTGTCTGAGTTTAACATCAGAAAATGTCAGGTCATCCAGGTTTTTGTGTCCTTAACGCAAGCTTTGAAGTTTAGCTAGCTGATTAGGCTCATGTGGCTTGATCGATAGACATAATTGTGTATCATTCGCATAACAATGAAAGTTACAGGACGTGTAAACAATATTGTTTTCTATTAATATTGCTTAAATACAGCATATATAAGGTGAATAGAATTGGTCCAAGCACAGAACCTTGTGGAACTAAGATTTAACAAGAGAAGTACAGAGTAAGTCCTTTGACGGATGCAATTAAAAGGTCATTTGTAATCTTCACCAGTGCTGTCTTTGTGCTATAATGCTCTCTAAATCCTGACTGAAAATCAATAAGTAGAAAGTCACGCAACTGATACAAGACTGCTTTCTCAAAGATCTTAGAGAGAAAGGGAAGATTAGATATAGGTCTATTGTTGGCTAAAACTAAAAAGTGCAAGCTAAGGGTAAAACATCTTTAGAAAGCCTAGTTGGGATGTGGTCTAAGAGACCGGTTGATGGCTTAGATGAAGAAATCACTGAAGTTAGTTGGAGAAGGTCAATGGGAGAAAAGCAGTCTAAATATATATCAGGTTTTAAATCAGTTTCTAAGGTTCCTGTCTGTAAGGATAATTCTTTAGCAGTTGAGGGCAGGACATGTCTCTAATAATTAAAATTGTATTATTAAAGAAGCTCATGAAATCATTACTACTGAGGGCTATAGGAATACATGGCTCAATAGAGCTCTGACTCTCCTGGCTTCAGTACTAAAAGGAAACTGGGATTGTTCTTATGTTTCTTTATTAATGATGAGTAGTAGGCTGCTCTGGCATTACGAGGGGGGGGGCTTTCTATATGTATTAAGACTATCTTGCTAGACCAAATGAGATTCTCCCAGATAGGTGGAACGCCATTTCTTTTCAAGTTTTTCTTTTGAATTTGTGGCTTTGGGGTTATGCCACGCAGCTAACCTTCTTTGTTTTTTTTTAAAGGGGCAATAGTTTTGAGCGTCGTTCGCAGTGTACCTGCAGCACTATCAACAAGATGATCAATTTGGGAGGGACTGACATTAGCATAGGAGTCCTCCCATGAAAAGCAGTAATGTGTTAGTCCATCTCTCAATACTTTCTGACTTTCCTACCCTGTATGTGGCTGTCAGCTCCAAGCCCATATTTCATTTTTAAAAAGGCTCAGTAATTGAATTAAAATAGCTGTTTACTGTGGTTTTTATCAAACGTTAACTCAAACTGGATGAAATAATATTGTTTGGGGAACTAATTTAGCGGTGGATTTGGTGTTCTAGCAGTGGCTTATGGTAGATACGACTGGCCCCACTGTACGCTATTATGACGGGCCCTAGTGCATTCTAGTTGCTTATTATGAAGCACACATACATGATTGTTTCACTATCCCTGTGTGGACAGCCATTGACATAATGCCTTCCCTAGCCCCTTACCCATCACAACTAAATAACTAACCTTAACCCTAACCCTAGCCTAACGTAACGTAATGTAACGTGTACCCTAAAACCAAATCTTAACCCTCAAAAAGCAGTCTCCACCCATGGGGACCTCAACCTTTGTCTCCACAGTGAAACAAGTCCCCATTGGTCCGTGTGCAATCTGGTTAAAGTCCTCACCGGGATTTAAGAACAAGGAACACACACATACACACCATTGGACATATATATATTTTACCAACAATGTGTTGGATTTTACAGTCGATACGCCTATATTACCATTCTGAAAAGTTGATTTGTAGTCAAACTTTGAATGGCGCCAGCTGACCACGGAATTGACCTGAGCTTTAAATATTTAGCTATGAACATTTTGTAAATACGCAGTATTCTTTGATAATGGTCAAATTGTAAGAAGTGTTGGCCTGCACTCTTGTACTCGTTTGTTGTGCTCGTGTTGCCATGTTGGAAGCAAAGTGGATCTCCTTTTAAAGATGCTGTACTCTACTCTTATCTGTCAGGTGTAACGGCCACCTCCAGGGTGGTACTGGAGCAGGGACAGCTGCAGGGTCCATGGCCAAGGCTAATGGAGAGTGCAGAGGGCTGGGTCGGAAAGCCGAGGGGCCACCGATGTCAGACCTCTTCAGTGAGATGAATCTGACAGAGATCCAGAAGCTCAAGCAGCAGCTGATGACGGTGAGTCTGCTCTCCGCTCAACCATGTACACATTATTTACATGATGAAAGCCAGCATTAAGGAATCACTTACTTACAAACATACTTTTTAAAAATGTATTTAGTTTTATTATTGTGCAATAAAGTGGTAACAATAAAGTGTAAAACAATACAAAACATGATGCTGAAAGACAGGACAGAAGAAGTAACAGAGTCACGAAGAAATCGTATATAATATAATAATATGATATAATAATCAGGGGTTGAGTGTGTGAAAGGGAGAGTAATATTTATTTACTGTTAATAACAACAACAATAAAAAGATAATAATGATAACAACAATAATGACAACAGCAATAAAAGTAATCAGTAGTAATAATTTAAATGACAAGAGCAGCGTGGGGAAAACAAAACAAAATCTTACCTCACCACCATTATAACCAAAAACAGCACCAATAACAGTAACAATAATATTATTAATACTGGTGATAATAATGATCACAATAACAACAACCACAATAAAAACATAATTAATAATAATAACCATAACAAAACTAAATTTTATTAGGAATGAAGAGAATATATAAGTAGTGAGTAAAACATAATAGTAATAATGATGATTTGTGAGATCAGTTTAGAGGTAAAGAGTGAAAAAACATGACAAGATACCAAACACAGACACACACAAAACAAACCGACTAAGAACAAAAAACCCCCAAACAAACAAAAAATAACTGCTATTATCGTCACCATCATGACATCCCATCCATCCATCTTTCTGCCTATCCGGGGCCGGGTCGCGGGGGCAGCAGTCAGACGCCCAGACTTCCTTCTCCCCAGACACTTCCTCCAGCTCTTCCGGGGGAATACTGAGGCTTCCCAGGCCAGCCGAGAGACATAGTTCTTCTTCTTTTCCTTTCGGCTGTTCCCTTTCAGGGGTCGCCACAGCGAATCATGTGCCTCCATCTAACCCTGTCCTCTGCATCCTCTTCACTCACACCAGTTAACTTCATGTCCTCTCTCACTACATCCATAAATCTCCTCTTTGGTCTTCCTCTAGACCTCCTGCCTGGCAGCTCCAACCTCAGCATCCTTCTACCAATATATTCACAGTCTCTCCTCTGAACAGTCCGAACCACCTCAATCTGGCCTCTCTGGCTTTATCTCCGAAACATCTAACATGAGCTGTCCCTCTGATGTACTCATTCCTGATCCTGTCCATCCTCGTCACTCCCAAAGAGAACCTCAACATCTTAAGCTCTGCCACCTCCAGCTCTGCCTCTTGTCTTTTCTTCAGTGCCACTGTCTCTAAGCTGTACAACATCGCTGCTCTCACCACCGTCTTGAACACCTTTCCTTTCATTCTTGCTGATACTCTTTTATCACACAACACACCTGACACTTTTCTCCACCCGTTCCAACCTGCTTGCACTTGCCTCTTCACCTCTTTTCCACAGTCTCCATTGCTCTGAACCGTTGACCCTAAGTACTTAAAGTCCTGCACCTTCTTCACCTCTGCTCCCTGTAACCTCACCGTTCCACCTGGGTCCCTCTCATTGACACACATGTATTCTGTCTTACTGCGGCTAAACTTCATTCCTCTGTTTTCCAGAGCAGACCTCCATCTCTCTAGATTCTCCTCGACCTGCTCCCTGCTCTCGCTACAAATCACAATGTCATCCGCAAACATCATAGTCCATGGAGATTCCTGTCTAACCTCATCCGTCAGCCTGTCCATCACCAGAGCAAACAAGAAGGGGCTCAGGGCCGATCCTTGATGCAGACCCACCTCCACCTTGAACTCCTCTGTCTCACCTACAGCACACCTCACCACGGTCTGACAGCTCTCATACATGTCCTGCACCATTCTAACATACTTCTCTGCCACTCCAGACTTCCTCATACAATACCACAGCTCCTCTCTCGGCACCCTGTCCTACGCTTTCTCTAAATCTACGAAGACACAATGCAACTCCCTGTGACCTTCTCTGTACTTCTCCATCAGCATCCTCAAAGCAAACACTGCATCTGTTGTGCTCTTTCTAGGCATGAAACCATATTGCTGCTCACAAATGCTCACCTCTGCCCTTAGCCTAGCTTCCACTACACTTTCCCACAACTTCATTGTATGACTCATCAGCTTTATTCCTCTGTAGTTGCCACAGCTCTGCACATCTCCCTTGTTCTTAAAAATTGGCACCAGTACACTTTCTCCTCCATTCCTCGGGCATCCTCTCACTCTCCAAGATCTGGTTAAACAAACTAGTCAGAAACTCCACTGCCACCTCTCCTAGACACTTCCATACCTCCACAGGTATGTCATCAGGACCAACTCCCTTTCCACTCTTCATCCTCTTCAACGTCCTCCTCACTTCACTCTTCAAAGTACTCCTTCCATCTTCCCATCACACTCCTGGCACCTGTCAATACATTTCCATCCTTATCTTTAATCACCCTAACCTGCTGCACATCCTTCCCATCTCTATCTCTTTGTCTGGCCAACCTGTAGAAATCCACCTCTCCCTCTTTAGTGTCCAACCTAGCATACAAGTCCTCATATGCTCTTTGTTTGGCCTTTGCCACCTCTACCTTCACCTTACGCTGCATCTCCCTGTACTCCTGTCTACTCTCTTCAGTCCTCTCAGTGTCCCACTTCTTCTTTGCTAACCTCTTTCTCTGTATACACCCCTGAACTTCCTCGTTCCACCACCAAGTCTCCTTGTCTACTTTCCCCTTTCCAGATGACACACCGAGTACCCTCCTACCTGTCTCCCTGATCACATTAGCTGTAGTGGTCCAGTCATCTGGGAGGACTTCCTGACCACCCAGAGTCTGTCTCAGCTCCTCCCTGAAAATTACATGACATTCTTCCTTTTTCAACTTCCACCACTTCGTCCTCTGCTCTGCCTTTGTCCTCTTCATCTTCCTCACCACCAGAGTCATTTTACACACTACCATCCTGTGGTTGTCTGGCTACACTCTCCCCTACCACTCCTTTACAGTCACTGGTCTCTTTCAGATTACAACGTCTACACAAGATGTAGTCCACCTGAGTGCTTCTCCCTCCGCTCTTATATGTCACCCTATGTTCCTCCCTCTTCTGGAAGAAAGTGTTCACTACAGCCATTTCCATCCTCTTTGCAAAGTCTACCACCATCTGTCCTTCTGCATTCCTGTCCTGAAGACCAAACCTGCCCATCACATTCTCATCACCTCTGTTCCCTTCACCTTCACCACTCTCTCACCTCTGGGGATGCTCTGCATCACTCCACAATTTCTCCTTCTCTTCTAACTCACATCCTACCTGTGGGGCATAACCACTCACAACATTGAACATCACCCCTTCAATTTCCAGCTTCAGGCTCATCAACCTGTCTGACACTCTTTTCACCTCTAGAACATTCCTCACAAACTCCTCTTTTAAGATAACTCCTACTCCGTTTCTCTTCCTATCTGACCCATGGTAGAACAACTTGAACCCTGCTCCTAAGCTTCTAGCCTTGCTACCTTTCCACCTGGTCTCCTGGACACACAGTATGTCCACCTTCCTTCTCTGCATCATGTCAATCAACTCTCTAGCCTTCCCTGTCATAGTTCCAACATTCAAAGTCCCTACTGTCAGTCCTACATTCTTAGCTTTCCTCTTCTCTCTCTGCCTACAAACACACCTTCCTCCTCTCCTTCTTCGTCTTCGACTAACAGTAGTCCAATTTCCACCGGTACCCTGTAGGTCAACAGCACCGGTGGTGGTCGTTGTTAACCCGGGCCCCCGACCGATCCGGAATGGAAGTCATTGTCATGATTTGCATTTTTAGTTTGGCATGAGTTTTACGTCGGATGCCCTTCCTGACACAACCCTCTGCATTTATCCAGACTTGGGACTGGCACAAGAAGACAGTGGCTTGTGCCCCCCTGCGGTTGCATTCCGAGAGACATAGTTCTAATACTAATAAAAACAATGAGGATTAATGCTGCACGCAGTGATGATTGGGCCCTCACACCTCCACGCACATCGGGGAGTGCTGCAGCTGTGGCGTGCTTGCCTGATGCTGGCTGTTCAACGTGGCTTTGGAAACTGAGTTATTTTGGTCACTGTATGTAGGAGTTAAATGTCACTTTCTGTGTGCACTATGTGGCGCTAGACAACACACTTTATGCAGCATATTTAAGGATATCATGCGTAGACCACACCATAACAACTTGGAAAAATTGGATCATCTTTGCCATGGAAGGCTTACTTACTGTTGCCACTAGGTGGCGCTATGTCTTTACAACATTATTGGCCTGTGAATGTGATCAGAGTGAGACTCTTATCAAACATAAACAGAAACTGGAGTTACAGTAACTTCGTGTTTAAATATTACAGCACACAAATAACATTTGCTGGATATCATGTGTAGAGCAATCCATGTAAATTCGATGTACACTGGATGATGTTTGTCACAGAAGGCTGACTTCCTGTTGCCAATAGGTGGCGCTATGACAATACCTAAATATTGTCATATATATATATGTTCAAGGTGGGGTCATATGAAGTTTGGTTCAGATGTACTATAAATTGCCAGAAATATGGAATTGAATTAAAAATGGCCAACTTCCCGTTGGGTTTAGGTTATTGTACTGAGAGACTTTTTTGTTTGTCTTGGCATCTTAAATCTGCCTCCCAAATTTCGTAAATGTACATCAAACCAAAAAGAGGGGCTCCATTTTTGAAGGGTGACTTCCTGTTGCCAGTAGGTGGCACCGTGACAATTACTGAATATTGTCATATAGATGTTCAGGCCTGGACCCTTATCATACATATGAAGTTTGATTGAGATGGGACCATGTACAACCACTTCTTGTTATTTTATACGTCTGGACATTATACATGTGTCAGCAAAATGTCGTAATTTCTGTAGGGGGTGCGCTAGCGATACGCAAGACCTTTATCAACTCTACATTTTCACCACTTCTGAATTTAGTGCCAAGTTTGGTGAGTTTTCGAGCTCCGAGCCCCTCAAATACGCGATTCATTTAGAGGAATAATAATAATTCTTTGCATGCCAATAGGGACCTTGCAGCAGTCGCTGCTTGGACCTCTAATGATTTCAGAGTTAGTTTCATTTAGCTGAAGAAAGTTCTGGGACAGCCAAAGAGATTTCAACGAGACATGACTGGAACTAAGGGAAAATAGCTAGTCCAGCTCTATCCAAAGTAAAAAAATACACTTATCCAACACTGTGAAAGTGGATTGATTAACACACATCTTATGTACCGTACATTAGATTGATATTGATCTTCTCAGATCAATCTCAGTAAGAAGGAAAATAAGCATATTTACTAAAATGTTGAACTATATCTGTAAATGTCTGCAATTTCTTCCTACTGGCATGCAGTGTTAAAACATTCCATCAAATCAAAATTGTACCAAATGGTTAATTTGTGACACATTTTGGTGGTGATAACAGATTTATTCTTTATTTTCAATGTCTGCTGGGTTCATAATCCAACAGCCGACTCCTTTTTAAAAAGCCAAGGGTTTTGAATAATTTACTGTAAAACCATGCAAACTTACAGTATCCCCACTGCATAAAACACTCTGTCTCCTCCCCTCACACACAGTCACACACATTATTGTTTTCCTAACACCTTTCTCTTATACGTTCCCAAACTCTCAGGGCATTTCTGAAACCTTACACCCAATTTTCCCAGTCCATCAAATCATGCTCAGATCACCACAAAGCTGTATATAGTGTGTACACACACATCCATGTCTGTGTGCATTTGCTTCAGTTCCTGTAGGTGTAATCCCATCCATTCATGCTTCCTGCAGCATCTCTGATAGGCTGGGCTGCAGCAAGAGCTTATTTATATCCCAGCTGACACTACAATATCGACCACTCTCCGGCAGTTGGGTGGGGTTTCATTTCTGCTTCTGCTGCTGTCCAGTCTGCTCTGTTTAAATGTTAATGAATCCACTTTAGGTACCGGTGCGAGTATTAAATACGGTCCCAGGAAGGCTGGTTTGAGTAATAGATCCTTGGGTTTGAGAATGTATCAGACTCAAAACACTGCACTGAAGTTTACTTCTACTATAAGACAGGAAACTCTGGAAAATGATTATGGTGACACTCGTTTTATCCTCTGTCTCGATGACCGCAACATATTAACAGTAGAATGAACATGTTCATGTTACAAAGTAATATACCAGGAATGTGGCATGCAGGTATTTGATTGCCAGAAGACTTTACATTCCGCTGTAGCAAAACTTTTTATTTCTTCTTTCTTTGTAGCATTTTAGCCTTTATTGACAGCAGAGAGCCTAGACAGACAGGAAACAACTTTTGTGCCAGACAATGTTGGGCTCTTTGCCGGAGCCCTGTGCATTTGGACCCCCACTGTGTCAGCTCAGTGGTCTCTATGAAATGCATGAAGTTCCGCTTTTTGACACGATGGTAATGTCTGCAATTAATCTGGGTTCACAATTTGAGCACCTTCAGATAAAAAAACTTCGACTACTACTCATAAGATATGAAAATAATAACGCACACTACGCTAAATTTGTAATATTGTAATATTGCAGAAATTATTAAAGGTACCCTGTTGAGTTTTCTTGCATACAAACACAGTTATCTTGGTGAGGCCAAGACACTTTGTGTGTATCCTTTAGGCCTGACAAACATCTAACTGCATTTCTTTCCTCATAAAACATTAGCAAAGACATTTTTTCTTTGAACATTCTGAAACCTGCCTTTTATACCTCAGCTAGTGGTGTTTCCCCCTCCTTTTTGTAACGTTTCTTGGTGTATTACTGCCGCTAACTGTTGATCAGTGTTGTGGCATGAAATTAAGGAACGTCCTAATATTTGATAGACATGTCCGAATCCTGAGGTAAGCGCCAGTGTCACTGCCATCTCTTTTGCTTTTACTGATGCTTCATCTTAAGTTCACTCCAATCAACATGATCCTCTTCTGCATCTTTGTCTAACCTTTTGCAATACCGCCCTCTGCAGGTAGCAGGAACAAGTATCACGGCACCAACATGCCCGTGTGCATCCTTATGCCAGGACTTGTAGGGACAAACAAATTGGGGACCCACTCATTAAAAAATTGCAACCCCCCAGATCGCCACAGGATTCCTTTCATTAATCTTCCTTGTCTTTTCTGTTCTGGGCTGATATGAGCTCTTGTCAGCTTGTGTCTTTTCTAGTACAGCTATGACATTTTTTGAGGACTTATTAGCCTCAACAGTTCTGGCTGCATTGAACCAAAACTGACTTTGAGGTCAACCCTTCAATAAACCCGTAGGCTGCATCATCTTTGTGTTCATCAGTTCAAAGGTCTTCTCCTTTCATCCTCCTGGTCGATTCCTCTCTTTATTGGCTAGGGCTCACTCACTTATTGTGAACATGATGTTCACAGGTTTCCAGTGATTGAAGCAGACCTGATGAGTCTTGTGGCAGGTTATGGGGGTTCCAGTTAATCTATGAACTGCTCACATTAGCATTTGGTACACACCTAGTCATAGGACCAGGACCACATTTCTCTATTTGATTATTTTGATAGGTGAATTGAGGACAGTCAGTTCAAACTTCCTGTTACCTAAACCCTGCCTTTGCAAAAACAACCTTTTGGGGGATTCAAATTACAGTACAATGAAGATGAAGCTGCAGAATATGGTTTGGACCCCTGTGGCTGTGTAGTGAGAAATTCCAATTTAAGACCATGTTTGAATTTGATGTTTTAAAAGGTATGAGCCTGTAAAAAATGTTTGAAACGTTCTGTGATCATACCATATATATGTTGTGCTTTTCCCTAATCTTGCTGCTGCCCCCTTCAGGTTGAGCGTGAGAAAGTGGCACTGATGACCAGCCTGCAGGAGTCCCAGACTCAGCTCCAACACACCCAGGGGGCCCTGACCGAGCAGCATGAGAAGGCCCTCCGCCTTAGCCAGAAAGTTATTACCCTCCGTCGCCTGCATCGAAGGGCTCACCTAAACCAGGAAGCCGACGCCAGTGACACCTCTCAGCTCACCCCTGACGCCGTAGGGGAGCTGGACAGGGATGAGGAGGAGGCTGAAGAGGAAGGAAGAACTGAGGAAGAAAAGAATGAGACACTCAACAAAAGTCAGGTGTTTTCATACCAGACACCAGGTCTGGAAATCCTGCAGTGCAAGTACCGTGTGGCTGTGACAGAGGTGGTGGAGCTCAAGGCGGAGGTGAAAATCCTCCATGACAGACTGGCTCAGTGTGTAGAGGGGGCAGCGGACGTGAAGCCAAGGCGAAACGGTTACCCTCAGAAGCTAGAGAGGCAGGTTGCCTCATTGGAGAAGAGCTGCCGGGAAGGACGGGAGAAGGTAACCATATCATCCTGACTGTGTCTGTTTGAATAGAATTACAGTTACAGTTAGAGATAAAGGATGTCCTCTCTTCTCCTCTTCTCTTAGATTTCTAGCCTGGAGTTGGAGTTGCAGGCGGCTCAGTCAATGGCCAATGAGAGCCAGGGGGCACTGAATGCAGCTCAGGATGAGTTGGTGACACTGAGCGAGGAGCTTGCCCAGCTGTACCACCACGTCTGTCTGTGTAACAATGAGACACCCAACCGTGTCATGCTGGACTACTACAGGTCTGAATGTTGTTTTATTGGTAGGACACATGCAGCATCTACAGGTAGAGCAAGATTTTTCAAAGTTAGAGTGATTGAGGCCCAATTTGTGGGGCCACTTGAGAAAAAAAATTGCCTATTAGAATTACGATTATTTTTTATTGTCACGTACACTGTTCAATGTCTTGTGAAATTCAATCTCATCATTTAATTCATCCTACGTATTAGGAACAGTGGGCAGCCACTGTGCAGCGCCCTGGGACCAACTCCAATTCTAAGTGCCAGTGCCTTGGTCAAGAGCACTGACAGGAGAACCTAATCTAAATCAACCCAAAACCATGCATGTATTACTTATATTTATCATTTTATCCTTTACATTTCTTTAAAAAAATATATAAAAATAGATGAATACATAAATGAATGAACAAATTAATAAATCAAATGGAAAATTAAATGGGAAAGTAAATAAATAAGGGAATTAATACAAAAGTAAATAAATACAGATGCAAATTTAAACAGCTCTTCGCTGCCTGGAGGACTGCTGTAGACGTCTCCTTCCTACCCCGCGACAAAGGATTAATGCACCTATTCCCCTGTCTTAATAAAAGTGACTTACCAGATCTGATCCTCATGTTCTGCATTTGTGGGTTCCCGATCATACACTACGACAGAACGATCTGGCCACAATGAACCCAGCATACGCTAACCCAGAAATAGCGCCTCTTTACCAAGCGCTAACTAGCCAAGGGATTCTTCTCGAGTAACACGAGCAGATTCTACGGGCACTCTCTGACAGCAACCAGGCCATGATAACCCAGATCACGTAACTTACACAAGTCTTCAGATTAATGACCCAGCTCGCTACAGCGGTTCCTGTGGTATCCTCTCCGCCGGCTTCCCCTGCGAATCCACCATCCTCACCTGCACTGAGGGATTCCTATGCCCTATGTGTCGAAGTATCCTTGAACAAGATACTGAACCCCAAAATGCTCTCGAAGCTGCGCCTTCGGTGTGTGAATGTGTGTGAATCATTAGTTTAATTTGTACTGATGGGCAGTTAGCTCCTGCCATCAGTGTATGAAAGTGTGTGAATGAAAGTGTGTGAATGTGATATGTAGTCTGAAAGCGCTTTGAGTAGTCGGACGACTAGAAAGGCGCTATACAAGTACAGTCCATTTACATTTACCCCTTCACCGGTGATGTCACCAAATGACGGGGTTTCCTGCTACAGTGCTCCTTGGTTTTTGACCAGCGTACCGTCACTTTTGCCTCCGACCAATCCAAATTATATTGTGGGATTACTACGGGAAAGAGCATTGGCCTGGATGGTGGCTATACATGCTGGTCAATCCCTTTCGTCATTTTCATGGTTTTCATGGTTACGCCGACATAATCCCCACATATCGACTGGTCCACCGGGAGAATCCTTAGTTGAAGCTCCTACTGCCTCTCCACCTGCTTGCAGTCTGCTAGGTCTCCACCAGAGGGCAGCACACCACCACTCAACTCAGAACCTCTGGACTTGAGTCTTATACCAGAGGAGTATCATGAGCTCAAGGAAGTGTTCAGTAAAGACCTCGCTCTGTCCTTGCCACAATACCGCGCCTATGACCGCCATTGACCTTATGCTCCACTCTTCCGTCTAGCCGCCTTTACAACCTATCCCGATCTGAAAGGGAGGCGATGGAGAGCAACATCAAGGACTCATTACAGGCAGGTCTCATCCAGGCATCCTCGTCATCAGTAGGGGCCGGATTCTTTTTTGTGGCTAAGAAGGACAAGACACTACGGCCACGCATCAATTAAAGAGGGCCGTCAAAAATAAATATCCACTACCACTCATTAACTCCGCCTTTGAACCCCTTCATGGTGCCACTATCTTTTCCAAGCTCGATCTCCGGAATGCATATCACCTGGTCCGAATACGGGAGAGAGACGAGTGGAAGACTGCCTTTAACACACCACTGGGCCACTTTGAATACCTGGTCATGCTGTTTGGACTTACTAACACCCCAGCTGTTTTCCAGAGCCTAGTCAATGATGTACTAATACCCCTTTTCCACCGAGGCGGAGCTGGTGCTAGTTCGGAGCCAGAGCCAAGTTTCTAATCAGTTCGTTCTGTTTCCACAGCCGAAGCACCAGCTCGGAGCCAGGAAAAGTGGTTCTTAACTAGCACCAACTCGTTGCTGGGCTAGAAGTAAGCATCGCTTACTGCGGCGGCTGGGGGCGGGGTTACTGTGACTGACAAACGAACGGTTTTCACTTCTGCTTCTTACACCGACGCTTAATACATTTTTATTTAACTGCAATGGGATCGTTTATCAGCAGAGTTGCTGCTAGGAGGGTAGCAACATGCTGAGGCTAAAGTTGACATGTTATTGTTAAAATGTCATGTACGTTCCGTTTCTCTCGCTCGTAAACTCCGTCTGTACAAACTACGGCAAACATAAATAGCAACGCAACGTCCGCGATTGTTGTCGGTGTTTGTGTTCGGCGCTGCCGTGCTAGCGTTACCGGGAAATGGTAAATGGACTGTACTTGTATAGCGCTTTTCTAGTCTTTCTGACTACTCAAAGCGCTTTTACACTACATCACATTCATACACTGATGGCAGGAGCTAACTGCCCATCAGTACAAATTAAACTAACCAGTCACACTCACTCACACACCGAAGGCGCAGCTTCGGGAGCAGTTCAGGGTTCAGTATCTTGCTCAAGGATACTTCGACACATGGCCGGGGGAAGCCGGGATCGAACCGCCAACCTTCCGATTGGTGGACGACCACTCTGCCACCAAGCCACAGCCGCCCTGTGAAAGATGTGACGTATACGGTCACGTGAGTCCTGGCTCTGTGCTGGCTCCTTAGCCAGTGGAAACACAAACGGGTTCTTAGAAGGCTCGTCATTTGAACCAACTCTGAATTGGCTCCAGCACTGGCTCTGAACCAGCACCTGGTTCATTTTGGTGGAAAAGGGTTATAAGAGACTTCCTGAAGTGGTTTATCTTTGTCTAATTAGACAACATCCTCATCTTCTCACAGGACCACCCCAGTCACATTACCCATCTCCAACGCCTTCTGGAGAACAGACTGTTCGTCAAGGCCGAGAAATGTGAGTTCCACACCAATTCAGTGAGCTTCCTCGGATATATCCTCGAGAAAGGACAAATAAGACCAGACCCAGCCAGGATTACAGCGTTCTTGGAATGGCCAACACCCACAACCCGCAAACAGCTACAACGTTTCCTTGGGTTTGCCAACTTCTATTGATGCTTCATCCGAGATTACAGCCGGGTGGCCACTCCCCTCACCAGACTCACCTCGTCCAAGATCCTCTACTCTTGGAATCTCGAAGCAGACTCAGCTCTCTCCAGCCTAAAGACTCTCTTTACCTCGGCCCCAATTCTTATACAACCCGACCCCGGATGACAGTTTACAGTGTAAGTGGATGCCTCAGATGTTGGAGTAGGGGCCATGCTCTCTCAATACTCCAGCAAAGACTCCATCCCTGTGACTTTTACTCCCGCCATCTCAACCTTGCCAAGCAAAACTATGACATTGGGAACCGTGAACTCTTGGCAGTAAAACTGGCGCTGGAGGAGTGGCAACACTGGCTGGAGGGAGCTGAGCAAGCATTTATTGTATAGACTGACCACAAGAAGCTGGAGTACATCCAGACGGCCAAAAGGCTAAACTCCTGTCAAGCTCGCTGGGCATTATTCTTCGGATGCTTTAACTTCACCCTAACCTACTGTCCTGGGTCCAAGAATGTGAAGTCCGAGTCCTTATCCCGCCAGGATAACCTTATGGGCAGTAACCCTGAACCCAACCCCATTCTCCCTTCCACCAGTTTGGTGCCATCCCTGACTTGGGAGATCGAGTCGATAGTTAGGAAGGCACAGTGAGGCCAGCCCGACCCAGGGGACGGCCTCCCTAATCGTCTGTTTGTGCCAGATTCAGCTCGCTCCCAGGTACTTCAGTGGTCCCTCAACTCCTGCTTCGCATGCCATCCTGGTATGAACCGCACACTCTCTCTACTGAAACGACACTTTTGGTGGTCCTCTATGGGAGGGATTACCTGGCCTTTGTGGCCGCTTGTGCTGTCTGTGCTTGAGGTAAAACCTCCCATTGACCACTGGCAGGACTACTTCAGCCACTCCTGGTCCCCAGTCATCCCTTGTCCCACATAGCTTTCGACTTCGTTACCGGATTACCGGTCTCTCAGGGCCACACTACTATCCTCACCATTGTTGACCGGTTTTCAAAGGCAGTTCATTTTATATCTCTCCCTAAACTCCCATCAGCTCGAGGAACAGCGGATCTCCTGGTCCAACAGGTGTTTTGTCTCCACGAAATTCCCTTAGATAGCGTATCTGACAGGGAACCTCAATTTATATCTGAAGTATAGAGAGCGTTCTGTCTCGGCCTGGGAGCCACCGTCAGTCTCTCCTCTGGATTCCACTCCCAGTCCAACGATGAGATAGAAAGGGCTAACCAGGACCTCGAAGCCGCCCTGCGCTGAGTGGCAGCCACCAACTTTTCCTCCTGAAGCTCCCACCGTCCCTGGGTTGAGTATGCACACAATTCACTTAACTGTGCTGCCTCTGGTCTCTCTCCCTTTGAGTCCTCTCTAGGGTATCAACCTCCTCTTTTCCCAGCCCAGGAGAACGAGCTAGCAGTTCCCTCAGTGCAGTATCATCTTCGCTGCTGACGCAAGGTAGCAGCCCGAGCAGCACTCCTCTGGTCTACTGACAAGAACTGCCAGATCGCGGATCGATACAGGATCCCTGCACCTCTATACACACCAGGTCAGAGGGTTTGGTTATCTTCCAAAAACATCTCCTTCGAGACTCGGAAACTGTCTCCCCGCTACATTGGTCCCTTCATCATCGACTGTATCATCAACCCCTCTGCAGTTAGACTCAAACTACCCAGCTCCATGAGATTTCACTCCACTTTTCATGTTTCACAGTTGAAAGTAGTCTCGTCCAGCACTCTCTCCTTCTGACCCCCCTTCACCTGCCCGGGTCATTGATGACCACCCTGCCTATGCCGTTAGGCGGCTACTGGACATTCGCCGACCGGGACAGGGCTTCCAGTATCTGGTGGACTGGGAGGGTTACCGTCCGGAGGAGCGTTCCTTAGTTCCACGCTCCCGCATCCTTGATCCACAGTTGGTAAAGGACTTCCATTGAGCCCATCTAGATAAGGGTCGCCAGGAGGCTCCCGTTAAGGGGGGGGGGGGGGGTACTGTCACACCATGCCATGCTGTCCCCTGCAGACTCTGGGGTAGTTTCTTCTCTCCTGGTATGTCTTGTATGTCCTCTATTTGTCTCTGAGTGTGTGTGTGTGTGTACGTGTTCCTGGTCTGGCTCCCATCCTGCTGGTGATTACCGGCACACCTGTCAGCCATCTCTCATCAGTCTTCTCAGCATAGCAACTGGGCTCTCCCACATGACCAGCGCCAGATTGTCTTCGTACACTTGTATGACTTTACGTAACGGCTTCACGCTTGATTCACTCCCCGACCTCCCCAGTCTCCACCCCCGGACCTGCGCTCTCCGCTGCCTCGAGGACTGCTGTAGACGTCTCCTTCCTACCCCGCGACAGAGGATTAATGCACCTACGATGCACCAAACTGACTTACCAGAGCTGATCCTCGTGTTCTGCATTTGTGGGTTCCCGATCATACACTAAGACAAAAATATCAGAGTGAATATTTTAATGTTACAAGCTCCCCTATCTAAAGGAGGGTTGAACTTGCATAACTTCAAAATATATTATTTGGCATCTCAACTGCGGGCTGTATGGTCCTGGACTCAAAGAGACACTGTAAGGTCATCCTGGGCAACAGCAAAGGGTTAATCCTATCTCTTTAAGATCAGTTCCATTTATAGGCTCTTTTAAATAATTTACATAAGCTCACAAAAAAAACAGATTGGGTGCCATACATTTGAATTCTGGCAGGAAAGCCACAAGCTAATGGGTCTACATAATGTTGTATTTCAACATACTCCTTTATGGAATAACCTTCTAGTACCAGACAATATAATATATGATATTACTGCCAGCTGGGAAAAAGAGGGCTTAAAGTACTTTGGGATCTGTGTGATAATAATGTATTTACTGACTTTACTTGAATGAAAGATTTATATCAGCTTCCAGATGTGTTTGTCTTTTTGCAGATTAGAAGCTGGGTAAAAACGAACAAACATAAAAAATTATTCATTATTCAGAAATTATTCTGAACAATAACGAACAAAAGGGAATGATATATAAACTATATAATGCCATGAAGAGTAAAAAAGAATCATAACTCTGTACAGCACAAACAAATGGGAGGAAAATGTTTGATATGATTATACACTGAAAGTATGGGAACATCTGATGCATAGGTCACCACAAATCCAAACATAGACTTATGCAATTCAACATATTTCATCGCGTGCATTATACTCCATAGGGGCTACATCAGTTTCATCACGGTGAATCCGAGGACTGACCATCACAACCAGCTGTTATTACAACACATACACGATATAACCACAGGCAACTGCTCTTTAAAAGGTACAATAGAGTTTACTTAACCTTAGCACTGATCAATAATCAATAACGCCGCGGCCAGAGTACCCACTCTGGAAGAAGAAAAACGGAACATATTACTCCTATACTTAGATCACTTTACAGGATTCAGAATACAGAATTAAATTTTTTTAATGCAATGTTGGTCTGAATCTAGCCCATCTGACCCATCATTTATATATGACGACAAAGTATGTTTGCAGGCTACCCGTAGCAGGATACCAGTGGCTGGCAGATCTCACTTTGAGAGCAACAACTTATAGCATTACACCACACTGGCAAATGGGGTGGTGGGATGTGTAGAGAAACTCTTTCAACAGGAAGACTTAGCCTCAAACTCCAGAGTTGGTGGATATCTGCAGCAACAACTGCAAATATTCTTATACTAACACACTAAAGTTTCTATAGGTCAAAAATCTAATACACTCTGTTTTTCTTCTAGACAAGGCAGAGGGCTCAGGGGCCTCACTGCCAGTCTTAAAGCCATGTCTTCGGACAACAGCAAAGTTCTCCTCACACCACGCCTTGCCAGGCGGCTGGCCGCTGTCGCTTCAACAACTGCAACTCCTGGTGAATCGCGGAGTCCCTCAGAGTCTCCATCCAAGGAGCCCTTATCTGGGGAGGGGGGGAGAGAGGGCCTCCAGGTGCCATCTGAGCAGAGCTTGCCGCCCTGCACACCTCCGACCCGATCACCCAGCATCAGTGCCTCTTCATCATCCTCGTCATCATCATCACCTGCCCTGGAGCCAGCTGGTGAGCTGCGCAGGGAGCCCATGAATGTCTACAACCTCAACGCCATCATCAGAGACCAGGTAGAACACAGTTCTCATGTGTCAGTGGAATTCCCTTTCTTCCTTCTTTCCTCTACTCTCTTAAAAACATATTTAAACGACCCTCTTTTTCACTCTCATTCTACTTCCCGCAAATTGTCCCATTTTTCCTTTTCTCCCCTTTATTTTCTACCTTTCCCTCCAATCTGCTCTCCCTCTCTTACTCTTTTCTCTAAGATATGACACCTTTCAAAAACAATGATCTATGTTTTTCTTTTCTTATCTTGCATTTTTCAGCTGTATTATTGTTTCTCTTCTTCATTCCTGTTCATCTCTCCTGTCTTCTTTTCCTTTTAGAGATGAAAACCCTTCTTTTGGCTAAATTCCTTATCCTTTCTCTTCTCCCTTTTCAATCCCTTCATAACTTCCTTTCTCCTCATTCTCGTCTCGCTTTTCGTCTGAAGCATCTCCAAAATGAAGTAGACCACCTTGTATCCTCTTATCTCCTCTGCCTCTCTCCTCTCCTCCCCTAGGTGAAGCACCTCCAGCGGGCAGTGGACAGATCTCTGCTGCTGTCCAGACAGAGAGCTGCTGCCAGGGAACTGGCCCCTCTCCTGGACAAGGACAAGGAGAGCTGCATGGAGGAGATCCTTAAGCTCAAGTCTCTGCTCAGCACCAAGAGAGAGCAGATAGCCACCCTCAGACTGGTGCTCAAGGCTAACAAACAGGTGAGACATGTGAGGTGTACACATGTGCCAATGTTTTGGGTATGCTTGTTGGTCCAGCATTTAAGCAGAGATATTTTTTATCTGTTTAAAAACTATATCATCCCATCCTTATCCAGTTGATAGCCTCATCCTCATTCTATTTTGCCAGCAGACACCAACAAAATCAACGGAATACTCATAATTTGAAAACAGCCTCCAGTGCTTTGTTTAATAATGCCTTTAGTGAATGAGTCCAACAGTTTATAGTCCAACTGTTTACAGGCCAATGCTTCCCTGAAACACGTATGGTTGATTGAAGAAGTCACTTGGCTGTCCCAAAGGTTTCCCCCATTGCTATTCATTTATATTCCTCAGGGAATGTCTGCAGCAGTGGTACAATGCAGAGGCTCCAGCTAACATTATCCACTGAGAGAATGTCTACCATTGGATAAAACAGAACTCTGACACCTGATTGGGATTTACACAGAGTGCAAACTATGACAATTATGGTGCTTTTCCATTGCCAGTACCTCAACTCGACTCGACTTGGCTCGAATCAGCTCGCTTTTCACTCCATTTTCCATTGCAGATAGTGCCTCCACAATAGTACCTGTTCGTCATAGCGACGCTGCAGGAAACTGCCGCAACACACACCCGCTACCCACACACACGGGACAATGGAGAAAATCGAGTGTATGCTGTTTTTGATCCTTGGGATGTGGCTGTTTCTCACAGCATGAAGACAAACTGTTTCGTTTGACCACGGCATATTATTCCGAGTTGCCATAATAGTAATGCGTATATCATGCAATCTCTAAACTATTTAAAAATGGTGGGATTATTCAAGTGACATTTTAGTATCGCCTTGGCTCGCCTCAGCTCGCTTGGAACCTCGCCGGAGGTTCCAAAATGTACCTGGAAGCAGGTACAGGTACAACTTCTACACAGTGGAAAACCAAACAAAGGCGAGTTGGGTCGAGCTGAGGCGAGCTGGTACTGGGTAGAGGAAAAGCGCCATTACACTGCCACAATGATTCAGTCTGCACAGGTTTTATGAGTCACTTCCTGTACACTAAAGTCTCCACTGAAGAGTTGTTGTCGTAAGCACCAGCTGCCTTATGCACTGCTATTTGGGTGTGGCACGCACGGATTTTGTACATTCAAGGGAATCTGTGTATTGTGTGCGTTTTTGTGTTCACCCAGACGGCAGAGGGGGCTCTGTCCAACCTGAAGAGTAAGTATGAGGCAGAGAAGTCCATGGTGACTGACACCATGACGAAGCTGAGGAATGAGCTGAAGGCCCTGAAGGAGGATGCCGCCACTTTCTCCTCTCTGCGGGCCATGTTTGCCACCAGGTCAGACATGAAACACTCCTTTCCAATTCCACTACTCAATATTTCTTTTTTTAGATCAACACTGACTCAGATGACAACCACATTTTTGGAAATAAGCTTAATCACTTTTACTGGGGAGAGTTAGATTAGAAAATTGATACCACTCTTGTGTCTGCACGGGAAATATGAAGCTATCGCCAGCTGCTGGCGCGCTTATCTTAGCACAAAGGCTGGAAACTGGCTCTGTCTGAAGGTTACAAAATCCACCTACCGGCACCTCCAAAACTCACTTATTAACACATTATACCTTGGTTGTTCAAGCAAATAAAAACTGAAGTGTAAAATCAACACGTGTTACTAAAATGACTATAACTCCAGGAAATTATTGCACCTGTTCAAGAAACAGACATCAGATCTTCTCATCAAACTAGAAAACGAGAGTGAAAAGTGTATTTCCCAAAATGTTTGATACTAAATTTGTGGTCTGTTTTGTTTTACCTTGCTTGTGGTCATCTCCACATTTGTATATGCTCCGTTTTTAACTCTCTTTAATGTTTTTTCTCTTTCAACCTGGTAAAACCTGCCTCTCTTCAGGTGTGACGAGTACGTGACACAGCTGGATGAGATGCAGAGGCAACTGGCTGCAGCCGAGGATGAGAAGAAGACCTTGAACTCCCTCCTACGGATGGCCATCCAGCAAAAACTGGCCCTCACCCAGCGTTTGGAGGATTTGGCCTTCGATCAAGAGCAGACCCATCGCACCCGCAGGGGCAGACTGAACCGCGGGAGGACCACCACCCCCAAAGTAAGTCCCCCGGCCTCGGCTTCGATCTCCAACTTAGCCCAAGGCTCAACTTTGGCCCCTGTCAACCTCCCCCCTTCCGGCCTTACTAGTCCTACTTCAATTCCTCCTGATGAGCCCACTGCGCAACTTAGCCCATCTGTGGTCGGTGCAGCTGCTGCAGCTCTGGCCTCAGCTCTCACCTCCCCTACGTCACATATAATCCCTCGCAGTCCATCATCATTAGGGGTCACCTCATTGGCTGGCCCTCCAGTGCCGGAGAGCCCCCCATCTCTGGAGGCCCCCTCCTCTCCCTTGGCACGGACCCCGCCCTCATCCCCCGTGAGGCTGGCTCACTCCCAGTGGACCCTGGGGGTGCGGACATTTGTAGTTGACTCCCAGAGTTTCAGTGTCAACATCTCCCCTACTCTGCCCCGTAGCTCTGGCCTCTCCAGGCACCTCAACCCAGACTCTCATACCACTCCCTCGTCAACCACAGCCACCAAGCCCACCCAGCCAGGATCTGCCCCCTCCTCTCCCTACCGATCCCCTATTCTGGGGATCAGACGCTCCACATGGAGCCCCTCACCCCGAACTCGGCCGTTGTCCACCCTGACACGCTCTTCTGTCCTCTACACTCCTTCCTCCTCCTCCCCTTACTCCTCCTCTCACTCCCCTTCTGCCTCCCACAGCTATTCCTCTGCCTACTACAGCTCCTCTCCTGCTTTTACCCCTTCAAGCTCCTACCTCGCCTCTGGGTCCTCCACCTCCTACAGCCACTCCACCCACTACACGCCCCTCTACCCCAGATACTACAGTTCTTACCGGCCCCGGCACTGATCTCCTACTGTAAATCCTTTACTATAAGCCTTTTCAGGGCTTCGCCACCAGGCTCCTTATTGACACTAAAACTGCAACTACCATCATCCTTCTCTTTTTGTCACCTGAGAGAGTGGGGGCTCACAGAGAGGAGGACAGAGTGGTTTCCTGTTTCCCACTTCCTGTTTTCCTGTGCCTAAGCTTTAGCCAATGGGTTCTGAATGTTCAGCGAGTTTGCTCAGGGATTTGACATAAGGAGCACAAGCGTCCCTGCCTTCCTTTTATTCTGAGGCTGCTGATTGGTCCACGGGAGTAGGTTACTAGAGACTTTTTAATGAGAGTTTTTAGCATTTAGGTTCTTCAGGTTGAGACCACACATGCATGAAGTAATTAAAAAACAGAGACATTCAGACATTGACTGGACACTTGGTGGACACTTTCATACATTCGAATGAGGGTCATGACACATTAAATACCATCTACTATATTCAATGTAATATCAACTGTTTTAAATGGTAGTGGGTCTCATATACTGTATACACAAACACTGTAAACCACATGTCTTTCAGTGCAAGTATTCTCCTTTGTTGATGAGGTACTTGGATGCTTAAGGGTTCAGTATGATTCAAATGAATTAGGGTGTACGAGTCATGACTGAATGCGAAAGTGTTTATACCTGTTTCGGAAGGCCACACTCAAAGGTGGGGTGAGATGTCTGTTGTTTTAGAGAGGGGTGAGACAAGATGATCTCTCCTCAAAGGTATTCGCGGTATTTCTCTCCATGACGGTAGTAGTTGTGTGGAGAATTAAAAAAAGAGAGCCTGCAATTTGTTTCACCTATGCACACCTGGCTAATCGTTGTGGACAGGTCGACAATTTTGTCAGTTTCAAACATTATTGACAGACGCAGCCCCCCAATAGTCCAACTTTGGAAGGGTGTGAGGGGAGGGTTTTTGAGAAGGCTTTTCGATAAGAACTTTGTTTGACGCATACTGACTCCTTTAGTGTTTCAGCTTTGATTTCACTCTATAATCTCTCTCTCACACACACTCACATGAATGATGCGACAGCTGTGGAGGAGGAGTGATTGACAAGTCAATGGTATGCACTGTAGATTTTCTTTCAAGGTGGCTGCTTTCCAAAAAAGGCATCTCAATGAGCATTCTTCATTTCTTGTTGCCATCACCAGCTCAACCTTTAGCTATTTTTGTCCATCTCTAGCACCACCCAGTTGGTTTATTCTTATATAGCCATGTACTCAGCTATGCATGTTCACGTTTGGATGCTCTTATACGGCAGACTTCCTGACCCCAAAAAATGAAACATTGATCTGATAGAGGTGCAGGCTGTATGGAAGGTCATGGCAGGGAAGAACTTATTAGGAAGGGAGTTGGAGAGCATTCAAACATGGCATATGACTAGTGTAGGATTAGCGGAATCCCATAGTCTAGTCCTTATACAAAGAAGCAATATGACTTGGAGTGTCTCAATAGTCTGAAGTTGCTTTCACCTCATTGCTTATTTGAAGCTGCTTTAAGTATATAAACTATTAAAAAGCACTGCAAAGTAACTTTTAATTCCAAAGAAAACCTGACAATTAAAAGGAAATCCTCAAAAACTCAAATTCCTTTAAGACATCACCCATTAGTTACAGCAGGGTAGCATAGTGAGTAGGGAGGTTTTTTCCAACTGCGTCCTGCTGAGTTGCCTTTGAGAAAGATGCAAATCCAGTTACACTGGATCTGAAATATGCCCCTCTTGAAATATTCTAACTCACCATCATGGCTGACACCAGAGTTATACTGGTTATTTCACGATGTAGCACCCCCCTCTTGTGCCTCTGCAGGGGTTCGTCCAGTAACACAGAATGAATGTATTCAGGATATGTGAAGGCTTGTTCACGGCACTGCACCATACTCAGGGAACGTGACACACCTCATTCAACCTGGAATGAGTCAACAACCAAACCAGAATGATCAACATCATATCGTTTTAACTGAGAGATCAGATCCCCCAAATTAGATCCAAGATTAGAGTTAAATTCTAGTCAAGTTAAAGGAATTCTGAAATTCTAAGAAATACACTCGTTTTACATCTTACCCAGAGTCACCTGAGAAGATTGAAATCAATTTCATCTGGTGTCCAGTACAGAGATAGGTCTGGGATTTGTGTAGCCTAGCTTAGTATAAACCCTGGAAGCAGCGGGGAAACTGTTAGCTTTTGCTGCATTCTCGCAATGTTGGCAAAAGGGGAAGAAGGAAAAAACCTCCTGTAATGCCATCTTGGGAGCGTTCCACAATACTTTTATTGTGTTCCACACAGATCCAAACAGTTCATAATTCCTGTTTAATTTGCTGTATCGACTGAATTACAATTAACATTAGACGTCATTTCCATGTAACTGCCAGTGATGGCGGCTTTGCAGCCATTTGTTGACATTATTTTTTAGTTCTTTCTGTTATCGACTCGGAATTAGAACTAGAAGGCTGTCATAAATGTTTTTTTCCCCACTCGGCTGCCCATAATTACAATCTGTGCAATATAGAGTAGGTCCAAACAATGAAAATACACCTTCCAGGAACTGTTTTGTTTACCCATCATAGGGACTTAGCTAGCATGTTAGTCACCAGTACATCCATGCCTCTGTACTGGGTTCACTGGATGTTGATCTTCTCATTTGACTGAGTTGACGGCAAGCTAATTTCTTAAAATGATGTTTGATGTACTTTTTAACTGTTGGCTAAGATCCTATCTGAGATCGTACCAGTTCATCACACGATACCGTATTCCCTGTGTCTGTGTGTGCCTTACAAAACCTATTATACAGTACCTACACAGTGTAGCCTAATAATAAATACCTGTCTGGGAACAAAACAATTTATTAACGTGCTTCCTTTATAGTTAATTTCCACACCTGCACCTCAGGCTAAAATGCTGATTTTGTGTATATGTGTTTTTGGCTTGGATTGCTTTCAGTGGGGTGGATAATGACTCAGCACACATGATTCTTGTAACTGTCAGTACATATTTTTTTTGTCTGGGTGCTGTCCAGAATACTGACATGGCAAATACTTGCCCATGTCCCCTTCAACTTTTCCCAATGTAGACCCCTTCCTTTTATCCCTTGCATCATTGGAACCTTTAATCACCACTTTTCTTCTTTATTTCCTTCTATTCATTCTGACTATCAATGTTGTCTGTTGGCTATTGACTTTAGTCGAACACTGTAAATGGACGCGACACCTTGCCTACCACACACAAGTTTTTCAACATGCAACATGGGGCAAAAAATAATTTGACAGGCACCTTAATTTTCCAAATTTTCAATTGGCTCCTTTAAGGGTTGTCTTTGTATCTCTTTGCAATCTGATTTTTAAGGAGCAAATGTAATTTGAGGAGGAGTCCTCTTTACATTTCTTGTATACTACAGCTTGATTTCGACACACGGTAATGTACTGGATGGTCATTAGCATTACATCCCTCCCTGCACTCACAGTCAGCACTAAAGCTGATCCATTTGTTCTTTTTAAGATGTGTCATTTGAATCATATAGTTAGTAAGAAATGTAAATTACTTCCCTTACGGGACCACATCAGTTTTTTACTTGTTTACACAAATTACTTTTTTGTAAGTAAGATTTTCGATCAGATTTTTCAATTTGATGTGTTTTTCCTTCCTCTCAATTACTGTTTTCCATTTATTTCACACAGTGGGAAAATTCATCACATTTACAATGTTTCTGCATCTCGGCGTCCTGGAAATTGGGCATTTCAGTCATTGAGCAGCTCATAAAACAGGAAGAATGTACGTTTTTATTAAATCATGTTTTTTTTGTGACTTTGCACTCCTTTAACATAGTTTTCCCTACCTTATAAGTCACTAAGAGTGTTACGTGGTGAGTTCATATTTTTAAAATTCATCTGTTATGAGTTGCTTGGTGACTGAAATTACCATGTTCCAGGAGATAGTGATAAAGAGCGACATGTCAGCATATAATTTTGATCAGTTACATTGTTGCTGTGTGGTAATGAAAAGCACTCCAAATTGATTTTAACTTATTATATTTTATTAAAAAGACAATAAATTACGTTAGTTTGAGATATTTTAGATCATGTTTAAATGCTTCTGGTACATATCTTGTCTACTGTCACTGTGTCAGCAATACAGCAGTATTATCACCCAGATAGACTGATATTTACAATATTATGGTATATTTACCTATCTCTAATGGACATTCAAGATTTTGTTAGTTGAGATAAGTTGAGGTGATTAAAAAATGCACTTAATAGAAGGAATATTATCATCTTGTGTGGGTGTAACGTGTATTTTGGTGAAAGTACAAGAAGGAAACCAGTGTGATCTCCTCTCTGTGATACCCTTGCTCTGTCTAAACAGACATATATAGTGCAACTCACACAAACACACCGACACACACATCTCCCTGTTCTCTGCGAACATACCAACTTATGCAAAAGCTTGATTAGGTGAAAATTTAACCAATGAGAAACAACCTGAAGTCTGTCAAATGTTGTTTTCTGCCCCATGGTACACCTACTGGAATGCCAGTTGTGCAGTATCATGTATGTGCTGTTTCAGTCAACTCTGTCGGCTTTCTCTCAGATGGGACCCAAAGGAAAGTATTTATTGCAACAGTACAATATTGTATTGGTGACAATATTAATTTCACAGCTTTTTTTGATTATTTTTCCAAAGATGTTCCATTATTGCTTTAAAGAAAGTAGGCCACTTATTGGGTGTTCTTGAAGACACATTTTATTGCAGTCAAATGGAAGGACTTTTCCCATACAGACATTTCATGAAGCAACAGAGCTGGCTTTAAGAGAGAAATCATCTCATTGATTGGGTTTGACTTTAGTGGCACAGAGCCAAAGAACAGCAGTTTTTCAGAGTGCAAGTTGAATAACTGGTGAAACTCTTTGGTATACTGTAAGTAAAGATCTGACTAAAATAGTTGCCCTCTTCCTTAGTTCCTGATCATGACAGTTAAATATCTTGGAAGAGCTCTAGGCTAGAATTTTTAAAAGGCAGCTACAGATACTAGATAAAAAGAAACCTTTGTACATCAAGATTGTAGTAGCCACACAGGGAACCAAATGTGGTCGCATTACCTTAAGTATTTGGGTCCTCTTAAGGTTGGTCTCTCAATAGAAGAAACTGATGATTTTGCTCTAAAAAGTGTCATATCAAATCTTGTAAATATGCATCAATGGAGTGAAAATACATCTTGTTTGTAACAATTTAGGTGGATTTGTGGCCATGGGTACTGTACATAACATAAAAAAAGGAAAATAACTTGAAAAGCAAACCCATCATACTGAACATAAATAAACACCAAGATTGTTCTCACCATTGGCAGTGGTTCTCTTCAGCAGGCCAGGAGTGATACTGCAACAGCATAGAGTGTCAAAGTGAGAACATAACTCCTGGCATCTGTTTGCAGAAAAACTCAAAATCACACACAACCCAAGTGACTAAAATTCCAGCCCTATAACATACTGTAACCTTGCTCAACATTACAGATTGTAGACAACAGTGTCTAGAAAAGGATAACCCTTTATAAAATACAATGTAAAGTAAATGTTTATTTAATAAACTTAATTCCCCACAAGCCCAAGACCTTTGCAGGTTGAACTAATTCCATTAAAGTTTGACTTTGTTGAGTTGTACCTCTAAAATTCGGTCTTTCAAATGTGAACGAGATGGCTAATGCTAACCAAGCAGCTTCCGGGCTACCAGACCATGACTACATCCTAATGACTCCCAAGAAGGCATGTGATGAAGGAAAATACACCAAGAGCCCACACCATTGCCCGGTCCCAATACCAAAAAAGCAAAAACAAAAGACAAAAGTAAGGTGAGACTACCAATGAAGACATTTTCAATTGCAATCCAAGCCCTAATTAGGAGATTTAAAGAGCAAGATGAAACAACTCCAAATGTTTGAAAGTCGGACGGAAGCCAATACACAAGCCGTGAAAGAAAATAAAGAAGAAATCAGCAAAATGAAAGAAGGAATAATGTACTTGAAAAAGGAAAACATCTTGTTGAGGCAGTTGTGTTTGGAACAAGCCAGATACAAAAGAAGATGGGATCTCAGGCGTTCTGGTCTCTCTTCTAAAGAAGACCCAAGAGAAGTGGTGATTGGAAACCTTACCCAGGTGATTCCGCCATCAGTGGATAAGCTTCGTGAAACAGTGGCCACAGTTTATTGCTTCGTCAAGAGGAATGATGCCGCTACCAACAAAATGCCCAGTTTGCGATGCGGACTGTTTGAAACAAAGTATGGAAGAAATCATGGAAGGCGAGATTCTGCAAAGAGATGAACATTCAGTTCAAGGAGATGGACATTCAGTTCAAGGAGGACTTTTCAAAGGGAATCTCGTGCCAAGCTGTGGCCCAAGGTGCAAGGGTTAGAAAAAAAGACCTTTCTAAAAGAAGGCTATGCACTTATTGATGGATGCAGAATTGATCCTAACTGACGTTTTCAGCAAGGTAATACTCAGGCACTTTGTTAAAGTATACAAGGTGTTGTTACCTTTATACTAGATGGAAGATAAATTAATACAAATGTTCAAGAAAGTCGTAGATTTATTTTCAATAAGTTGGTTTGTCATTTAGGACATGTTCATTCCTGCATATTAGAGTGAAGTTGAGTGCACTCTCACCTGTTTTAAATACTGAGCTTATGGTGTATAATAGTGAAATTGAGAGCCACTACTTTCTCAGAGTGTTTTAAATAATAGAATATGGTAACAGAAGCATAAGCGTTTCTTTTACATATAATAGTATATACTTAAGAAACAAGAACAGCCATTATACAATTCAATTTTATTTATTTAGCACAGATTCATTACAAAAGTTCTCATTTCAGGTCTAGACCGTACTCTTTGTAATATTATGTAAACATATTTAGTTTCAGTCAGGAACACTCGTCATAGATTTAACCATTTATCGTCACAAATGGAAATACAGTTATGTTTAGTGATGAAGGGCCTGCTCACAAATATTCCCTGGATGAGCCAAGCAGCAAGCTAGGCCAAACAGGGAGCATGATGTAACCCCCCCCCAAAACGACAGACCCCAATGCCAAGCTAGATAACACCGATGCTGAACATCAGCCAGACTATGGAAAATATCTATGCATAACAGCAAGCCTGCTGCAGGCCTCAGAATGTATAATCTTGAGAAAAAGGATGCAGCATGCAACCTGAAAGAGGCAATCCTACAGTTATGTGCAATATTTATGTGTTGCAGCAAGCCTGCTGCGGACCTCAGAGGTATCTTAATAAGATGCATCATACATCCTGAATGAGGTCATATCACAGTTATGGCCAAACATCTTTGTAGATGCCCAAGGCCATGTTAACTCGGCCTTGGTCAGATTTGATTCTTAGCTGAGGAGAAACTGCAGCAGCAGGTAGGAAGAATGCTGATGCTTGGCCTATGGTTGGAGTCTTGTTCTTTTGCCAGTGCAGTTCTTTCTTCGGAATTGTGGAAGGTGCAACGGGCAGGGGGAACGGCGGCCTGATCCAGATCCTGAGGTTTGCGACGAGAAACTGGAGAAGTGTTTTCATGACTGGCCCCCGAGGGTGCGGATATAGCGCAGATATATAGAGCTTCTGTCCCTTCCCCGTTTTCTTGGTTTGGAGGATGCAATCCTCTTCAATGTGGACCCGTCGATGAGACATGATGGAGAGATAGTGAGTTCATGGATAGCCAGTAGAAGCATAACACTATAGCTTTCATTATCCTGACTTCAAAGCTTTGCCAGCAGCAGTGGTGAGTGAGCCAGCACAGGTGTAGCAAAAATCAGAGGAAGGAGTCATGTTAAATGGACCACCTTGTTATGTGAATGACCTGTGTTTGGTGTGCGACTGATTAGAGACAAGGATCGAACAAGGAGTAAAGTTTGCAGCCCGCAGTTCAGTGTACCCGCCGGTTTGATCTGAAAAACGAGCCCTTTCTCATTCCCAGGCCGTCATATAGCGACATTTTGTCACAGCCCTCAGTGTTGACGCGCAAGGTACCCTTTAGCATCTGTACGAGACACTTTAAGAACTTCCTTATGCGTCTGAAGGAGATGCCTTCAGGACACAGGGCTGCCAGAACCGAAGTCTGGTGACATAGTGTATAGAGTGAGTAGTCCACGTAAGGAGGTGGTTGGGGTGCATGGGTGGCACAAACAAACAGATGCAAGGGTTTCACCCAGGAGACCAGGGTTCATGTCCCATAGGAGGCCAAAAGTGAACATTCAGTTATTTAAAGTCTAGAAGTCATGTAACCTCACGTGAGTTATGTCACTTCCATCACGTGACTTCTTATTGCCTTTCCAAGTAGTTTGTTGCCTAAACCTAACCAACATGTGACTTCCCACTACCCATTGAAGACATTTCTGAATGTGTCTCCTACAGACGCTAAAGGGTACCACGTGCATCAGTATACAACGCCAAGACTGTGACAAAACGCCACTATATGACGCCCTGGGATGAGAACGGGTTGAATAAACGTTGTGTCTCATTGCGACGACATTAAAAAGATATAATTTTGTACCATCGATTTTGCCAACCCTTGTCTACAAAGGGTTAATTCTACACAATTAACATTAGCCGGTGGCATTAGCATGTAGCTAACATTAGCTTTTGGATAGGGTTGCAATAGCATGACAACAGTTAGCTGTTATAGCATTTAACAAGCAACATGTGGGCCGTATTTGATTTACCTATAACAGAGTGGTCATCTTTTTCTGTGTTTTCCACCACGCCTTCCAAAAGCACAGTAGCTGAGCCGCTGGCCAGAGAAGGCCGGCCTGTGACCCAGGAACGCATCGATCAGAACGGTCAAACCACCGTTGCGCCATCGGTCAGAGGTCAACAAATTAGAAATGTACAGTACAGCAAGCCCCACCACAAGAGTACCAGCACTTCAGCAAAGTACTACCCCAGAGCAGGGACCTTTTGGGGGGGGGGTGCGTAATAAATGTCCCAGGTACTTCATTAAGTTACTAGGTTCAGTCAGATTTATTTTATTTATAGACTTTCAAGGCATTTGACACTGTTGAACATAATTTTATGTTTACAACACTCAGGAAAGTTGGTTTTGGATAAAAGTTTTGCAAGGTAATTAAAATGTTCTATAATGATATTTATATCTCCGTAAACCCTGGAATGACACCAAAATTGAATGTTTAGGCAGGATCAGACAAGGTAGGGCTGGGTGATATTGTTTAAATAGATATTTTTAGGTTATGCCACGATATACGACACATGTCTACATATATACACATTTTCTCTAAACAGATTCTCAAATAGTGTAAACATGATCTTGAAACCCTCCTTTCTGGGAAACAGAAGAACTTAAAGAATATGAACTAGACATAGGTCAATATCTTCAGAAACAATTAATTCATGGAAAATAGAAAAAAAAAAAACATTCAACACCTCTGATCATACTTAATTTTCCCAATGCTTTAGCTGTTTTCATACATCAAGGTTTTTACAACTCATCATCGTCATGAGGCGGAATCGAGTCTGGGAGCGGCGTAAGTCTGGCTGTTTACTTACCCACAGACTTAAATACACAGAGGGAGAGGAGCCAACGAGGCGCAGGTGAACACAATCAAGGGCAATCAAGGGGAGGAAGCAAAAAGAGACACATGAGGAAGAATATTTCAAAATAAAACAGGAAATAACTAAACCCAAACCTAAAACCTGTAGGTTATGTCATCTATGTGTTTTTCTAAGAATGTTACTCCATACCATGATAAAATGCCTATTCCCCATTTCTCTCCAAAACTAATTCTGTGGTGGTAAGCATCTATAAATCAGGATAATTCTCTAGAAGTCCTATTTAGTGCATGATGAGGTAGATTCAAAAATAGGTCTGGCACAAAACACATCGGGGTGGTTAGTGATGATGGATAATAGCCTGAGAAGGTTGGTGGTAAAAAGGTGGTGTGCTTGATACCCACAAATCCAAAGATAATCACATAAACTTCCAAACCCTGATGTGGCATTAATTACCCTTACTTTATTCAAAACTGGTGTGGTTAGATTAACTAGCATGCACGTTGTTCTGAGCTACCCCCTCACATACTACATTCTCACTACATTGAGAAGACCCTGGAAATATCCGCCTATCAGTTATATGAGACCCTGCTAGTCTTGTCTAATTACAACAGGTCTGATTCAAACCCCTGCATATACAATAAGATGGTTCTGTTACACTTCCTCCAAATAACATGATGAAGGTCTGTATACCGAAAGGTTGTTATTAAAAATCTCTGACTGCAAGAGAAGAGGACAGTGTGCGGGAGTTTTGTTTTACACTTCCTTGAATTGCCAGTCCCTAACTGCGTAACCCTTCATCTGTGGATTTGTTTGGTAACTCCAATGGACCCCAATGTACGGATTTTGTTCATGCTGTAACATTGAGATACAATATTTAGCGCTTACATTACCTAGTCCCTGGACCAGTTGTTTGGATGGTAGAATTAAACGTCTTAGTGTAACCTTTATTAATTGCTTCTTGTGTTATCGTTATTACACATTGAGTCTCTGCCTGGCTTGCTGGATTTCTGTAAAATGGAAACACATGTCCCACTGATAAGGGAACCGGAAAACACGCCAAGCTGAAATGCTGTCCTTGTACCCAATGGTACCAGGCGTTGTGCTGCCATGGTGTTTGAACGCGGAGATCTTCAGGTGCATACCACCCGTTTTTTGTTCTTTTATTTCTAACTGGTGCAGTCAGAGTCTTATTTACAGCAGAGATTCTGAGGGGACCATGGCGGTGTCGTCATTTTGTGGGCGACACTGCCTGGCCAGTGCCCTCTTGCAGTGACTGATGTGGATCCAAGTGGTTCTCTCAGCGACCTTTACTGCTAAGGCTGTCTTCAGCAGGATCTGGAAGGGTCCTGTCCACCGAGAGTCTTTCCTTCTGGAAACCTTTACCACTATCAAGTCTCCTGGGCTCAGGTTATGGAGTTTTCCCTCCACCTCTCGTGGTAAGGCGTCTTTCACTTGTTTGTGAATATCAAAAATCACAGATGTCTTCAGTGCTGGGAAGTTGTCTTTGTTGCCCAAATGCCTGTGTTAACTGGCCTTCCAGACAGGATTTCAAAGGGGCTAAGGCCATTTCATCCCCTAATTCTTGCTGAATCTGGGTGAGGACTAAAGGAAACGCCTTTGTCCAACTGAGTCCTGTTTCAGCACATTTTGCTAATTTATTTTTCAGGGTCCAATTCTCTCTCCATTTTTTGCATGATATGCACGTTTTAGATTCAGGGTTGTACCTCACAAAATGAGGGCAGTTATCACAGCTGATTGTCTGTGGAATTCCCCAACAGGGAATAAAATCTTTTGCTGACATATCTACAAAACCAAACAAAAACGTTACTGTTTGGTGTTTGGGCAACAATTCAATGAAATTCATCAACTTGAAAAGCTGGGTGGCCACTGACTGGCATCTGCTGCCCTCGTCCTGTGCACAAACGAGACATTACATTTACATTTAGCAGACGCTTTTATCCAAAGCGACTTACATATGAGAACATTCACAAAGCAAAGGCGCGGCTTCGGGAGCATTTTGGGGTTCAGTATCTTGCTCAAGGATACTTCGACGCATGGCTGGGGGATCAAACCGCTGACCTTCCAAATGGCAGGCAACCGTTCTGCCACCAAGCCACGGCCGCCCTTTTTCACAGTTTGTTTGTGAGCAGTTTGAGAATACCTTTGAGAGCCAATATCTGTTGCATTCCCCCCTTTGACATGTAGTACTTACCATGTGTCCGTTAATGTCCAAATGAAAATGGAAGAAAAAATAGATAATTGGAGAAAATCTCATAATCATTGGCTCATAAAAGATCTTTCTATTTTGGGAAGAAGGTATTTCTAAAATATTTTATCCATTTCATTCTCTTTATGTTTCCCTCAAATGATTAAAAAATGAACTCGGTAACTTTTGATTTTATATGGAAAAATAAATTCCACTATCTAAGGAACTCTCTGTAACTATGGCGGTCTGTAAGCCATTGAATTTGAATTTATGATTGGCGCTGAAATAGATAAATCTTTATGACTGGTTAAATATTTGGACTGGCCACCTTTCATTTGATTTAATTCAGGTTTTAATTAATATGAATGGAAGGCGTTGGATATGGTAAACATAATTATAATGGGGTAAATATCATATACATAAATGCAAATGGACAAACTCCTTAATTTGTTTGAAAATGAATGTAAAATCTATTTCTAAGTCTCTTTTATTTTAAGTTATAGCCCTTGTTGATCAAATTCTTTAAGTTATATTGTCAACCCCCCAAGTGTTTAAATGTGTTTTTTCTACACTTTTGTTATACAATGCACGTGTACACTAAATATACTGTATATATATGGAGTTATATGTGTGTATATATGTATATTCCCTTGCTTGGATTTATTGTTGCGTTTGCTGTTCCCTTCTTGAGTTTGTAAACTGCAATTGTTCAATAAAGGGGGGGGGGGCTTAGAGGAATTCACATTATAGATACTACCACTGACTATCGGTGTAACAATTTAGTCACAATATAGGACATTAACCATTCACGGTCAAGCCATATACTAGGTTTTGACCTAGTCTTGTTTGAATACTAATTGCTAGTTATTGTTATTGTTGGTTAACTTTATTAAAATCATGAAAGGTTTGAATTCTAAAAGCAAATGAGTAGTAGCTACTAATTTATCTTAGAATATGTATAGTTAATCCCTGGAACATGTTTCACTTTTTCAAAAAGACCCATGAAAGTGAGGCGACGTCAGGACTTAAACGCTCTAGTTAGTCATTGCTCTGTCTGCTGGTGAGGAGTGGAATAACATCATTCCTACTGTGGTTTAAGGAACACCAAATGTAAACTGTCGCAATTCAAAGATGAGCTCCACTTTAGCTTTGATTGGAATCAATTGCCATGTATGGATTGGGATTGTTGAATACATCTATGATTGAATGACATTATGGACCCACTTACCTAAGGAAAATAAACCAATTTGGGTTTCTCTGTAGGGCTAACATTGCATCAACTGTATTTCAGTTCAATAAAATGTATTTATATAGCGCTAATTCAAAATGCTACCTCATTGCACTTTTCGTATAGAGCAGGTCTAGACCGTACTCTTTATAATATAATTTACAGAGACCAAACAAACAACATCAACAAATCCCAAATTGTATTTTTCTTCCTTTTTGCCTTGGAACTTTCTTGGTCTTCAGTCTAATCTTGCTTTGTGGCCCCACTCCCTGCATTTAAAATCAATCGTTTTCAAGAAATGTCTGTCTAACTAAAACTCTGAGGTCCTGTCACAGTATAACCTTGCAATACCGACCATATCACGCAACACTATAAAATCACTGCTTAATTTTGTTGTGATCAAACCTTTTTTGGTCATGCTGGGAGTTCCATCCTAGCAGACTGTAAGCAGCACCTCTGAGCTAATGTCCTGCTGTGCAAACAATCAGACTGTTAAATGTCATACCAATAAATGAGTCCGCTTTCTGACCACTTTATATGCATGTGTACATACCAAGTATTTTAAATCTTTAACTGTACAGTGTTATGTTATTATATACTGTAAATATCTATGAATTAATACTTTGTGTGTCGTATTTTGTGATTGGATGGCTGATCATCATTCTCCTCCATTATTCCGCACTAGGAATATTTATTTAAATAAAACCCATTTATAGTGTATACCAATATAACCACACAACAAAGCTCAAAAAAGAGAGGAAGAACTGAATCTCACTTTCCAACAAAATACTAAATCCAACCCAACCTTAACCTTACTGATGTGTGGGTAAGTGTTGAGTTCTTGATTTTTTTTCCATTGGACAAGCCTTTATTATCTTTTGTGTTTAAATCTAAAATATTTGTGATGTGTGTCTATCTAACAGTGTCAGTCTCTTGCAGATCGTCAGTAGCCTTCTGCCACAGTGCCGTTCTTCGTACCCTCCCCAAAGCTGAGGGTTTGAGCATCCTCAGCTCCTTTCACAGGTAAAAGCATCATGGCAGTCACACCTACTACCAGCAGACTCCAGAGGCAGATTTTCACTGCCCTGTCCAAATCTCCCCCTTATGCCACAAGTTGTCCCATTTCTCTTCAATTATAGAACACATTCACCCAGATTTGAAAAATACTGTACACTGCATCTAGATAATCTATGTTAAGAAAAGGTAAAAATGTTGGTTTATTCAAGATATTTTAGCCAAAACAGGAGTCAGACACCCCATGGTTTACAACTGACCCCAAAAAAAGCCAATGGGAAGAGAAAAAAGCTTTCTCCTGGATCAGGAAGAATTTCATGCCAAAACCGCCTATGTTTAGCTGATTATGACTATAAATTAATTGTAAAATAAGTACTTTATTGAGTAATTTAAACATTTTCCACCAGAATTCAGGTTTAGTCAGCCCTGCGACGAGTTGGCCACTGTCCAGGCCCAAAGTCACTGGGATAGGCTCCAATCACCCACGACCCCTAACGGAACAAGTGGTAGAAAATGACTGACTGACTTATGTTTTTTTTTGTCGAGAAATGTTGAGGATGTCATTGAAAGAAAACCGTAGCATGGGAATTAACAGTGAGGAAAATACGCAGTACGAAGAGGCGGGTCCTCGGTTCTCCAAAGGGACTGATACTCACAGCATCTAATAGCGCCACGGTCAGGGTAATATTGGAGTGAATGGACTAATATTGCTGCAAATGATTTTACATTGGAGCAAATTGAAAGCCTGGTGAGTCTGATAAAGGATACATTGTGCGTCTGTATGAGGGCAGACAAAGGGCATGACAAACAACAGTATTTTACGACCTGGGAATGATAACGGGTTGGTTATAAACATGGGTTAACATAGGAAAGTGTACAAATGAAGAACCAATTAACGGAAACGCTAATCCACCAGCCCCATAAAGTGGGGCCATGTTCACTAGGATGGAATTTGACCTTTCAAGAAAATTGCAGGACATAAGGAAAAGTTAATAATGTTAACATTTTATTTGGATTTTTTATATATATATATATATATATATATATATATATATTTTTTTTTTAAATAATAAATTAATTGATGTATACATACTTTTTAGACTGCTTTATAGTTATATAATACATTAATAGCATAAATTCATAGATCTCGTTAGTATATTCTGGTCTAGCATATCTAGTCTGTCCCTATTCTAAGTTGTGCATTACGGAGGAATTGTTGTTCCCTAACCACACACAAATGTAAAATGCATGGTCATAATATATTGGCTTTGAGTTTGGTTGCTGTCCTGAACTTGTCCTACTCCTTTGTTGGACATTTCCTCTGATGTGTGACTCACAGGTAATTTAAGAGGTAGACTTTAGTGAGTGCTTGCTGATCTTGACCTTGTAGGCCTTAGTTAACTTCTATCACCTATCAACTTGAACCATGTGCATTTGTTTTTGTGTGACATCTTGAGGTTTTTTTTGCATTATTTATGCGACCAACTTGACTTCATCACCATCATCATACCATCCTGGCGTTCTGTCAGAAAAGCTAGAGAAAGCTATGGTGAGTTTTTTGTAACTTTAGATGCTATGCCCAGCACATGACATGAATAGTGTAACTAAACAGCTATACTGCTATAAAACTGTAAAGAGTTTGTATACAATAATTGTACATGTTCACAAAATACAAAAGAACATGTGTTTTCAGTGATTACCTTTACATTTTTTCTCACATAAACAAATGGCATTCTTTTGTTACATGTATCTAAACCAAATCCTATCCTGCTACTAGACAGGTGGCTGCTAGGCATTATGGTCTATGTAAAACCACTGGACGCCTATGTTTCTCATCATAGTGCAACCATGATCTCTACACCTTCCTTTCTTGTTCTCAGCAAAAGTGTGTCAACCCTCTTGGATCACTGACCCTTGGTCCGCTCAGCAGATGCCCACCATGAGTGCCTTCTGTTTGGCTTCCTCAGTCCCGTCTGGGTCCTCCATCTCTGTGGAATTCAATTCAATTTGGAACACAACACCTGACCCCTAACATGTGACACTGTTGACCCAGGAGACTTGTCCAAGATTTTGTCCAGAGGACCTCCACCACCTGAAATCCACTCCACAATGCCTCTACAGGGAGTGCCTGGCTCACACTTGCATTGCTTTGGGGAAGCAGAAGTGCTACTGTGACAGTTGCTACTGCCAGCAGAGCCACATACATATTTACCCATGCATTCATCCACTCATTTAGGGTGTTTTGAATAATCCAAATCAAATTAATCAAATCCTCTTTTTGTGTCACCTAGTGGTTATTGTGTGTCAGCATAAACATTTAAAAGTCCAAGAATGTGTATTTCTGTGTATCACAAACAGTATGGCACCATACAAGTATGTTAACCCTTGTGTGTATTTTGTAAAGCATGTGCAGCTGTGTAGGCTCTAGCGTATGATGCTCAAAAAATTGCTGCTTCTTTTTAACTCATATGTAAATTATTACACTGCATTTTTTCATGTTCCTGTCTATTTTAGATGTATTATTCCTACGCATAAAGTCTGTCTCTTCATTAAAAAATAAGAAAAAAAAAATCCCTGTAGGATAAGCACAAACTGAAGCAATGCATTCCTAAAACTTGTTGCCTGTGACTGTTAGCATTATATCAAAAGCTGCAAAAAGCTGAGAGTACATCAATATTCAAGATGTCCTCTTTGATTAGTTGACAGTGCTTGGATGTAACTTCAGACGTAGTGATGACAGTCAGGCTCCTCTGTGCTCTTTCACAGTGAAATAGGACTTCTGTAATAGGACTTGTTATCTATTCACAAATGCTGAATCACTTGCAGCACTCACTCAACTGCCAAAAGCTGAAGCCAACAGGACCCAACTGGATATGAGCCAGAGTCTGAGGATAAAAATAATGTGTATTATTTGAAATGGCTAGTGATTGCATCATTGATATTTATAACTTCAGCCTCTTAGAAATCTAAATCACTTAAGCTCAGGTTGGAGTTTGTGCTCTGATCAGACTCTGGCATAAAGTGTTGCGTGGATGTCTGCCCAGCACAGACATAATGATGGGTTTAACTCACTTCAAGACTTTACCACACTGTGTAGTACTGAAATACAAATGTCACAGCCTACATTACCTGCATACGGTCTAATTTACAGCTGGAGGCTTTTACAGCCAGCTTGACTTCTGGAACACTTAGGTCACAAAGAAGAGTGACATTTGATTAATTTTTATTTCCATGGTTTCATAAGACTGTGCTGTACTGTCAGCATGTTATTGTTATTTACATAATATATAAGGGACCTGGGAAGAAGAGATTAGTCAGCATTAACAAGTAATGTTGCAATGTGTTTGTTTCAGACATTTTCTCCCTAAAATCCCACCTCTCAAATCAGAAATAAACTACTGATACTTACATTTGATTTTTGTTTTGCCTTTTGTATCCATAGACTAGGAAAACGTGGTTGTTGGTGATATCATCCACAGGTTTTTGAATGAATATTGAAAGTCTGGGTTTGCTTGCTTCCATCTGGGAGGAAGGAGATCCAATTTTTGGCAAAGATTTGGAAGCCTGTCAATCCAGTAAACTCCCCAAAACATGGTTCGGTTTAAGTCTCAATATCTCCTTAAAGGAACAGAGATCCTCAGACCTACCACCACGACACAAATTAGAAGAGGAGATGAGCCATTAGTAATCTGGGCCTGAACTTATGGAAAAAGGCTAAAAGTTTATAGCCACACTAAAGGGCAGTGAAGCTGTAGCATCACAAGAAAGGTAATAGAGTGAAAGAAATACACTGGGCCCATCGTCTAAGAAGCATTAAAATGCTTCAAATGTTAGCCTATGAGTGGCTAGCATGAATCATTAGTTTTTTTCATTTATTCACTTTGTTACTATTATGTATGAGTTACTATTATATTTATTACTATTGTGTATAACAATATTACCTGATTTTCCATTTATGCAAGCAATATTAAAGTCAAAATGAAAATGAAATTTTCTAACCATTTGAAAATGATAATGAAAACTGCATTTGACATTTCATTTTCAAAAACGTAACCCGCTGTACAGTAGACAATATTTGAATGCAAAAAGAAAAACAGCGCCCCCAGTCTATTGCATTTACATTTGCAGTAGTCAGTTTTTCTTACTACATTAGTTGAGCATTGTTAAGATGATAATCTGGCTTATATGTACTAAAAAGCTTTAAATAAATGAGGCTTTTCCCTTTTTCATCAAAAAAATGTTTTGTCGTAAGAATAATAAGTCTGTTGATATTGTAGGATTATTAATAGAAAAAATACATTGATTGTGACAGGATCGCAATGGGTGTCACTAACAGCCGTCAGATAAACCTTCAGGATCCAGCTAAAGTTATTTATGAGAAATATGGCTCTGCTACCATACGGTGTTTTCCAAAATGGCATAAAAATGTAGGGATTCCTCAGTGTCAACACACAGCAGCAATGAACAACCAACTAATACCGCTGATGATACTGTGTGGAAAAGACCCACGTTTTGGTGGATGGTCTGTGCCGGGAGGTCAGAGCCATTTTTGTCAGGCTGTGTGTAGCATGGCAAAGTGCCAGACTGAATGACTTCAAAAAATACTACACACATGCTGAGACTGTTGTTCAAGATGAAAGAAATAGCTGAGAAGCTTCAGATGGTTCAAGCTGGCCTGTTATGCTGCATCTGGCAGAGGCAGAGCCTCTGCTACAAGTCTGAAGAGCTCCCACTTTTTAAGATCACAGTCTATGACACTACCTACGAAATGTTGACTGACAAAGGAGCCACTGAGTCATCACTGAAATCAACAACAGAAGCCTTTTGGATGTCAAAGAGCTAAGACCTGCATTGGAGTCTCAGGGATGTCTATAAATTGCAAAATGACTAAGTTGTGCCCAGTTGAATTTGAGGAATTTGGTGTTTCAAATGTATACTATTTATTTGTCATTGTCCCAGAATGCCCAGTGATTTTGTCAGGAAAAGGCATTATTAAGGAAATTGTTAACACTGAAAATGGCTTAGTATTGCAAGAATCTGACTCTGTTGACGAACCTTCAGCTGTTCTGTTATGCCACTCCCCAACTCCTCAAAGGTTAAGTATGAGTCTTGTGTAGCATATGAAGGTGCAGATGTTTGAAAAAGAATGGGAAAGATGAACAGATGAGGAAAGGATGCATGGATGAATCCTCCATGTACGCCAAAGTTAGTCATGAAGTTCTGCAAGGTTCTGAGCTTTGACCAGTTCACCTTATATATGCTTCCTATAGACTATGTTATTAGGAAACAAACAAAACATTTTCATTTTTATGCAGATGATACCCAATTTTATCTATCGATGAAGCCAAATGAAACCAATCAGTTAGCTAAACTTCAAGCATGCCTTAAGGACATAAAACTGCAAACCTGCAAACCTGACCTGCAATTTCTGATGTTAGTAAACTCAGACAAAACGTTATTTATACTTGGCCCAAACATCTTCATAACTCAATATTTAAAGATATGGTTAGTTATGGTAGATGCAACTGGCCTCCAGTACCTCTGTGAGGATCCTCAGAGTTATCTTTGATCAGGATTTACACTCACACATGAAACAAACTTCAGACTGCTTTTTTCACCTACGTAACATTGCAAAAATCAGGCACATCCTGCCTCAAAACTAGTCCATGCATTTGTTGATTCTTCTTCTTTTCCTTTCGTCAGTTCCCTTTCAGGGGTCGCCACAGCAAATCATGTGCTTCCATCTAACCCTGTCCTCTGAATCCTCTTCACTCTTCACACCAATTAACTTCATGTCCTCTCTCACTACATCCATAAATCTCCTCTTTGGTCTTCCTCTAGGCCTCCTGCCTGGCAGCTCCAACCAAACCACCTTAATCTGGCCTCCCTGACTTTATCTCCGAAACATCTAACATGAGCTGTCCCTCTGATGTACTCATTCCTGATCCTGTCCATCCTCGTCACTCCCAAAGAGAACCTCAACATCTTAAGCTCTTCTACCTCCAGCTTTGCCTCTTGTCTTTTCTTCAGTGCCACTGTCTCTAAGCTGTACAACATTGCTGGTCTCACCACCGTCTTGAACACCTTTATTTTTCATTCTTGCTGATACTCTTTTATCACACAACACACCTGACACTTTTCTCCACCTGTTCCAACCTGCTCGCACTCGCCTCTCCACCTCTTTTCCACAGTCTCCATTGCTCTGAACCGTTGACCCTAAGTACTTAAAGTCCTGCACCTTTTTCACCTCTGCTCCCTGTAACCTCACTGTTCCACCTGGGTCCCTCTCATTGACACGTGTTCTGTCTTACTGTGGATAAGCTTTATTCCTCTGTTTTCCAGAGCAGACCTCCATCTCTCTAGATTTTCCTCCACCTGCTCCCTGCTCTCACTACAAATCACAATGTCATCCGCAAACATCATAGTCCATGGAGATTCCTGTCTAACCTCATCCGTCAGCATGTCCATCACCAGAGCAAACAAGAAGGGGCTCAGAGCCGGTCCTTGATGCACACCTCACCACGGTCTTACAGCTCTCATACATATCCTGCACCACTCTAACATACTTCTCTTCCACTCCAGACTTCCTCAATGAAAACCTCTCTCTGCACCCTGTCATACGCTTTCTCTAAATCTACGAAGACACAATGCAACTCCCTATGACCTTCTCTGTACTTCTCCATCAGCATCCTCAAAGCAAATACTGCATCTGTTGTACTCTTTCTAGGCATGAAACCATATTGCTGCTCACAAATGCTCACCTCTGCCCTTAGCCTAGCTTCCACTACTCTTTCCCACAACTTCATTGTATGGCTCATCAGCTTTATTCCTCTGTAGTTGCCACAGCTCTGCACATCTCCCTTGTTCTTAAAAATTGGCACCAGTACACTTCTCCTCTATTCCTCGGGCATCCTCTCACTCTCCAAGATCTTGTTAAACAAACTAGTTAAAAAACTTTACTGCCACCTCTCCTAGACACTTCCATACCTCCACAGGTATGTCATGAGGACCAACTGGCTTTCCACTCTTAATCCTCTTCAGCGTCCTCCTCACTTCACTCTTGCTAATCAAATGCTCACCTCTGCCCTTAGCCTAGCTTCCACTACTCTTTCCCACAACTTCATTGTATGACTCATCAGCTTTATTCCTCTGTAGTTGCCACAGTCCTCCTCACTTCACTCTTGCTAATCTTTGCTACCTTCTGCTCCACACTAGTAACCTCTTCTACTCTTCGTTCCCTTTCATTTTCCTCATTCATCAACTCTTCAAAGTACTCCTTCCATCTTCCCATTACACTCCTGGCACCTGTCAATACATTTCCATCCTTATCTTTAATCACCCTAACCTGCTGCACATCCTTCCCATCTCTATCTCTTTGTCTGGCCAACCTGTAGAAATCCACCTCTCCCTCTTTAGTGTCCAACCTAGCATAAAAGTCCTCATATGCTCTTTGTTTGGCCTTTGCCACCTCTACCTTCACCTTACGCTGTATCTCCCTGTACTCCTGTCTACTCTCTTCAGTCCTCTCAGTGTCCCAGTTCTTCTTTGCTAACCTCTTTCTCTGTATACACCCCTGAACTTACTCGTTCCACCACCAAGTCTCCTTGTCCACTTTCCTCTTTCCAGATGACACACCGAGTACCCTCCTACCTGTCTCCCTGATCACATTAGCTGTAGTGGTCCAGTCATCTGGGAGCACTTCCTGACCACCCAGAGTCTGTCTCAGCTCCTCCCTGAAAATTACACGACATTCTTCCTTTTTTAACTTCCACCACTTCGTCCTCTGCTCTGCCTTTGTCCTCTTCATCTTCCTCACCATCAGAGTCATTTTACACACTATTATTCTGTGTTGTCTGGCTACACTCTCCCCTACCACTACTTTACAGTCACTGGTCTCTTTCAGATTACAATGTAGTCCAAAAGTGTATGTAGTCCACCTGAGTGGACCTGTCTGATACTCTTTTCACCTCTAGTACATTCCTCACAAACTCCTCTTTTGGGATAACGCCTACTCGGTTTCTCTTACTATCCGACCCATGGTAGAAGAACTTGAACCCTGCTCCTAAGCTTCTTGCCTTGCTACCTTTCCACCTGGTCTCCTGGATACACAGTATGTCTTCTCTGCATCATGTCAATTACCTTTTTAGCCTTCCCTGTCATAGTCCCAACATTCAAAGTCCTTACTGTCAGTCCAACATTCTTAGCTTTCCTCTTCTCTCTCTGCCTACGAACACACCTTCCTCCTCCCCTTCTTCTTCTTTGACCAACAGTAGTCCCATTTCCACCGGTACCCTGTAGGTCAACAGCACCGGTGGCGGCCGTTGTTAACCCGAGCCCCGACCGATCCGGTATGGAAGTCATTGTCATGATTTGCATTTTTAATTTGGCATGTGTTTTACGTCGGATGCCCTTCCTGACACAACCCTCTACATTTATCCAGACTTGGGACTGGCACAAGAAGACACTGCCCCCTTGCGGTTGCATTATCAGGCTGCCCAAAAAAGTCATATTTCTCCAATATTAGCTTCTCTCCACTGGCTCCCTATAAAATTCAGATTAGAATTTAAAATCTTTCTCGTCACCTACAAAGCTTTTAATGGTCAGGCACCATCATATCTTAAAGAGCTCATAGTACCCTATTGCCCCACTAGACACTGCACACTCAGAATGCAGGGTTACTTGTGGTTCTTAAGAGTTTTCCAAAATTCGAATGGGACCAGGAGCCTTCAGTTATCAAGCTCCTCTCCTGTGGAATCAGGTCCCAGTTTGGGTTTGGGAGGCAGACACCATCTCATACAGCTTATAGTTAGGGCTGGCTCAGGTGAGTCCTAAACCATGCTGTCTCCTCCTCTCCATCTGTATGCATTCTTATCTGATAAATGCATGTTACTAACTTGACATCTTCTCTCTCCCTTTGTTTTGTGCTTTCTCGTCTCTCTCTTCGCTCTTACTGTCACTTTCAGCAGCTGCAGAGTCTGGATCTGTGATTACTGGCCATCTGATGGAACAGTGCTGATGTGTCTATGGTGGAGGTGGTGTGGCTCGGATCCTGCTCTGTGGGCCTCACCTGGAGCTGCTCAGTTGTCCTTCTGGATCCATCCTCTTCACTTATGTTTTACAATCTACACTTTTCATCATAATTATATATACTACAATTTCATCATTTTCATTATAAATGTAATATGATTTCTGGATCCGTTCTGTACACTTAATTTTAACCACCTAGATTTTGACATTATAATTGTATATACACTATGATCTTCTGTACACATGACATCTATTGCATGCACTTCCTGAGGTTCCTTCTCTTTTTACCTCTGTTTTTTGTTTTTTGGGTAGTTTTTTCTTATTTGAATCAAGGGTCTAAGGACAGAGGGTGTTGTATGCTGTACAGATTATAAAGCCTTTTGAGGCAAATTGTGATTTGTGATATTGGGCTATATGAATAAAATTTAACTGAATTAATTTGTGAAGCATTTGTATCATAGGTTCAAAGTCCATCAACAAAATGGCTGAGTTGGATCTGGGAAGCTGCAGAGCAAAAGTGCATCACCATTCCTGCAGGAGAATGGGTAGCTTTAACGGGACATGCAAGAAATGTCCCAGTATCAGCCAATGTGACACTCTTTTTAGAGCCTTCTTAGTCAAACTTACCTTGTGGCCTCTTGTTTTGTAGTCATGACAAGCCCGTCATGTCCAACCTTCAAGGTGCCTGTTCTGGTCAAAAATTAAACTGCACATGACATCAAAGTATCCGCAGGTCACATAATTGCTAAGCTTTCTCTTCCTAAGGCTGTATCATCATTACCAGAACGTAACGCCAAAGCTACATTAAGTGATCCATTCCAGCCTACATCAGCTTCTGAAGATGCAACTCTATTCACGTCTCATTCAGGTAAAGTCACCTTCGACTTTGATTGACTGGGTACGTGAGCAGAGACCAGATTCAGTTATCAGCAGAGTAATAGCAATTGTGAAGGTGGGAAAAAAGTTTTCCATACTGATTAAGGCAGCAGGAAGACCGAGAAGTCCAACTGATGTTGAGAGTATTGGACAAGTTAGTCTTAACCAATGAGCATCTATACAGAAAACGCATCAGCCAAGGAGAGCCATCCTATCAACTGGTCCTTCCAAAAAACTACAGGAAATCAGCGTTCGAGAGCCTCCATGATGCTGTTGGGCACATGGGTGTCAATAGAACCGTGGACTTAGTCCATGCCTGGTTCTGGTTGGTCCCGTAAGGTGGTGGATGTGAATGAAAAAATCAGGACCTGTGAGAGGTGTATCAGGAGAAAGGCCTGAGCTGAAAAAAGTGCTCCTCTGGTGAATATAAAGACCAGTGGTGGGTTAGAATTGGACTAGAATACCTGTCACTGGAGTCAGATTTGAAAAGGAACAAAGAATATCTTGGTCATAACGAACCATATCACTAAATATGCAGTCGCGGTTCCTACAGCTGATCAAAAGGCAAAGACAGTGGCAAAAGCTCTGTAGAACAACTTCTTTATTCACTATGGATTTCCAGAGCATTTGCACAGCACACCAAGGTTGCAATTTTGAGTCAGCCCTGATCAAAGACCTGTGTTCCATGCTTGGCAAAAAAAAAGACAAGGACTACACCCTATCAACCAATTGGCAGTGATTCAACTGAACCATTCTTGAAATGCTGGGAATACGTGAGGAGGGAGACAAAGTCAGGTGGAGGGATTTTGTGCAGCCCCTTGTCCACGCATATAACTGCACCAAAAATGACACCACTTTTCCCCTTACCAGCTGAAGTTTGGCGGCCAGCCAAGGCTTCCAATTGACATAGCCTTTGGTCTGTGCTAGAAGCTAACAGAAAGTCTAACAGAAAGCTACAGGCTAGCTACTGAACATAGGCTAAAAAATTCAAAATATACAAACAGAGGTTTGACAAAAAGTGAGAGATTTCACCCTCGCAGCAGGAATTTGAGGCCTTGTAAGGAATGTTGGCATCAGAGGGAAATATAAAATTGCCACATCACTGGAGCAAAACCATATTCACTGTGGTTGAACGCAGTTAAATTAAATTATATTTATATAGCCCAATATGACAAATCACAAGTTTGCCTCAAAGGGCTTTGATAGTACATACAATTGTGATGAAAATTGTAACATATATAATTATGATGAAAAGTGGAAATAGGGTAAGAGGATGGATCCAAACGGACAACTGAGAAGCTCCAGGTGGAGCCCAACGAGCAGGACACGAGCCACTCGCTCCCTCCACCATAGACACAGCAACACTGCCCCAGCAGGTGGCCGCAATCATAGTTTCAGATTCTGGAGGCAGAAATACTTGCTGAAAGTGACAGTAAGAGAGGGACGAGAAGGCACAAAACTACAGGAGAGATAAGATGTCGAGTTAGTAACATGCATTTATGGGATGGGAATTCATACTGATAGAGAAGGAGAGGAGGAGAGAGGTGAGGAGAGAGGTGCATCATGGGAAGTCCACTGGCAGTCTAGGCCTATGACAGCATAACTAAGGGATGTATCAGGGGATGTATCACCTGTACCAGCTCTTACTATAAGCTTACTAAACTTACTAAAGTCTTGAGTCTACAATTAAATATGGAGATGGTGTCTCCCTCCTGAACCCAAACTGGGATCTAATTCCACAGGAGAGGAGCCTGATAGCTCAAGGCTCTGGCTCCAATTCTACTTTTGGAGACTTTAGGAACCCCAAATAACCCTGCATTCTGAGAGCGCAGTGTTCTAGTGGGCTAATAGGGTACTGACCATTAAGAGCTTTGTAGGTGAGGAGGAGGATTTTAAATTCTATTCTGGATTTTACAGGGAGCCAGTGCAGAGAAGCTAATATTGTAGAAATATGATCTCCTTTCCTAGTTCTTGTCAGTACATGTGCCGCAGCATTCTGGATCAACTGGAGAGTCTTAAGGGACTTATTGCTTCATAATAAGGAATTGCAGTAATCCAGCCTCGAAGTAAAAGATGCATGGACTAATGTTTCTGGATCCTTTTGAGACAGGAAATGCCTGATTTTTGGCTGAAAAACGGCAGTCCTTGAAGTTTGTTTCATGTGTGAGTATAAATACTGATCAAAGATAACTCAATGCCATCTAGCGTAACAAACCATATCTTTAGATCGTGAGTTTTGAAGATGTTTGGGGCCAAGTACAAATACAATTTTTTCTGAGTTTAACATCAGAAAATATCACTTCATCCAGATTTTTATGTCCTTGAGGCATGCTTGAAGTTTAGATAACTGATTAGTTTCATCTGGCATGATCAATAATATAATTGGGTATCATCTGCATAACAATTTAACTTTATGAAGTGTCTCCTAATAATATTGCCCAAAGGAAGCATATATAATGTAAATAGAATTGGTCCAGCCCTGTGATGAGTCCAGGGCCACTGTCCAGGCAGTACCCCACCTAAGGCCCAAAGTCACTGAGATAGGCTCCAGTCACCCACGACCCCTAACGGGAACAAGCGGTAGAAAATGAGATGAGATTAGATGAATTGGTCCAACCACAGAACCTTGCGGAACTCAGTGACATTCAGTGCTTAAATGATTCATTGTTAACATGTACAAACTGAGATCGGTCTGATAGATAGGATTTAAACCATCTTAGTGCGGTGCCATTAATGCCAATTAAATGTTCCAGTCTCTGTAATTGGATGTGATGGTCAATGGTGCTGAATGCAGCACTAAGATCTAACAAGACAAGTACAGAGACAAGTCCATTGTCTGATGCAATTAAAAGGTAATTTTTAATTTTCACCAGTGCTGTCTCTGTGCTATGATGCACTCTAAATCCTGACTGGAAATCCCCAAGTGTCTAAGACACAGGTTGATGGCTTAGATTAAGACATTTTTGAGGTTAGTTAAATAAGGTTGACAGGAGAGAAGCAGTCAAAGTGTACATCAGGTTTTACATCTTTTTCCAAGGTTTCTGTGTTTAAAGTTTGATCGGTACCAAGTTGAAGGCAGGACATGATGAATTATTTATCTAATAGTTCAAATTTTATCATTAAAAAAGCTTGTGAAGTCATTACTACTGAGGGCTATACAGATACATGGTTCAATGGAGCTGTGGCTCTCTGTTAGCCTGGCAACAGTGCTGAAAAGGAACCTGGGGTTGTTTTTATTTTCCTCTATTAACATCACTAAGCCCATTTTTCCAACTATTTTTCCGAAATTACATGCCAAAATAGATTGAGTATATCTTAATAACCACAAAGGCTATATGCATAATCTTGGTCTCAAATGAAAGCTAAGACCTGTGAGATTACAATAGAAGTGTATGGATTCAGGAATCTATACTCTGTCAGATAATATGCATCTGGAAAGCAGTAGAAAATGGAAATTTCTACCTCCGCCTAAAAAACCCCCACATAATCTATAGTGAAAACACATTAGAATCATCAAGGAATAAGCCTAAACTTTG
>CM022484.1:1335490-1346667 GCA_011952105.1 Coreoperca whiteheadi
CATAGGACGTTTTAGAGTACTTGCTAACATATTATTAAGTACTTTTACTGCATAGTTTTTGAGAAATCCAATGTCAAAGTCCCCTCCAGACGAAAACAATAAGTCTCTTTGTCCAACTTTGAAGGGGGATAAAACCCATTTCTTCCATAAGTTGTTCAAGACACTTATACCGCTGGACTTAGCAATTCTTAAGACTATTTGCAAAAATATTTTCTTGTTTGAATACAGGACGCCCATTTCTCTGGAAAGACCTAGGCACATGCAGAGAAAACCATTTTCCTTTCCCGTTTGGTTAGCCAAATCAAAGCCTGTTGGGAAAGTCAACTCCTGTGTAACCTACACAGGGTCAAATTATGGCACTTAGCTGTGGACTGCTCATGAGCAACTAGATTTGGTTGTGGAGAGAAGTATGTTGCACAAGCTGCACATGATGGACAACACTACACTACACTCCCCCGACACAACCTACTGGCCAGACTACGAAGTATCTTCAGTCAGTCTCCTTCAGCTACACTGCACTAAGGACTGTTACAGGAGGTCATTCCTACAATGACCCTCTGTGCTTGGAGAGTTATTCTTTGAGTGGCAATGCACATTTTAAATTGAATTTGCACATTAATATCAATGTCTTGGCTTTTATTCTATTTATTTATTTATACTTAGTAGGTCTACAGTAGCTTTTGTAAATTTTATTCTGTCATCTAACTTATTGTGTATTATGTGTGATTAATTTTTATGAATTATTGCTGCAACACCGACTTTTAAATTTGGGGTTGAATAAACCACTCTCTCTATTTATTTATTATATACATACTTTCTACGGTATTTCATGTATTTAATTCAAAATATTATTTAAGGCAGTGTTGTAAAAAACAAACTGAAAGATTTTGGGCCTACACGTAAGTCCTTTTGACCTTATATAGCTACAAATGTCTGGGTGGAGTAGTTTTCCACCTCCAAAAGAAATCTCCCATAATACTTAGCAGTAACCATCCCAGCATGTGTGCGCAGAGGATTTACAGAGAATTTACTTCGCTTACTTTTATTACTTGTCAGTAGCCTTTCATTACATAACAATGACTGGAAAGACTGGGTAGGTATTGCCTCTCCATCATAATTCAAGAAACGTCAAATTTGAGCATTTAGCGCTAGCCTAATTGCATAAAGCCAATTTAGCATCGTACCGTGTAACATCGTAAAACGACGACGCGCTAAACTCAATTAATATAATAAATGTTGGCATCAAAAAGTGTTCAAAGGCTTAATATACCAGTTATATTTAAGAGAAGTGAGTATTCACTTAAAATTATGTTTGTTGTTAGCCATTGACATGGTTAAGCAGACAGTATATTCATTTAAATCTGAAGTTCACAAGTTTTGTTGGATGCTATTTTGATGTTTTGCTCTTTTCCTTTGTGTGATTTTGTGATGTACAGACATTATGTTTTCTCTGCATTTGGACGGGTAAGTCTTAATCATTCCTTTGTCAAAAAGGAGATGTTAATCTGCTGATACGGTTGATGAAACATATTTTTTTATACTAAACCACTAGGCTACTTGTTCTTTGTCTTAAAGTCCAGGAAAACAACCAAAACAGCTGATGACATGCAATCAAGCGTTTGCAGGCTGCAGGCCTCATCTGGTGTTGCTGTTGAAGACGAAAGCACATATTCAGCTAAAGGCTTCTGGGGAAATGTGTGCCTTGATTTAGCAATTCCTAATGTGCACATCAATCATGTGAGGCTAAAAAATGCTTACCTCAGCAATCAAACGGTAATGTACTGTATTTTACATATTTATTCACATAATCGTTTATTTAATTCATTTCATGTTATGTCTGTTGAAACATTTCTTGACCTGTTACCACCTGCTGTCCTAGCAGGTAATTAAAGTGTAATTTGGAGTGTTATTAAAAGTGTCATACAATGCTTTTATTTAATATTGTAAATTCTCTGACGTTAACATAATACTAATACTAATAATACGTTTTTTAGATATATAGCGCCTTTCCCAAGCTCAAGGTCACTGTACAATAAAATACATACATAGACATACAAATACATAGAAGGTATGGCACTTTAGTCGGAGCCAAAAATACCTAGATGTGGTTTTACAGGCCCATGTATAACCCTATGATTTGGCCCAAGAATGAAACAAGCTGTCCCTTTTTTGGTGGGCTCATTAATGATTGATGAGCTCTGCTTTGACTGGCTGCTTTACAGCAATGCACCTCAATGGCTGACACAGAAGCAACATGTCGAAAGATAGAAAGATGGTGTATGTCACATTTGGGGGCGTAAATATCAAGGACTCAAGACAGTTACAAACAGTTACAGTTACAAACAGTTTATTATTTTGTAATCGGCCCATTTTACCCCCCTCTTTTGCATATGCATTATTTGCATTCAAAGTAGGAGAAAACACTATATGACGTTCACGCTATGTTCCATGTCCCGAACTCTCCTTTTTCAACTATGCCAAGGTAAAAACAGTTTTCCATTCTTTGGCACCATTAATGTCTAATAAATTAAGTGGGTTCTTCTGTAACTAGACGATTTTTTTTTTTTTATTATTTAGCTTTACTTATACCGAGTTCAAGGTGGAGGTGGGTCTGCATCAAGGATCGGCTCTGAGCCCCTTCTTGTTTGCTCTGGTGATGGACAGGCTGACGGATGAGGTTAGACAGAAATCTCCATGGACTATGATATTTGCGGATGACATTGTGATTTGTAGTGAGAGCAGGGAACAGGTGGAGGAGAATCTAGAGAGATGGAGGTCTGCTCTGGAAAACAGAGGAATGAAGCTTAGCCGCAGTAAGACAGAATACATGTGTGTCAATGAGAGGGACCCAGGTGGAACGGTGAGGTTACAGGGAGCAGAGGTGAAGAAGGTGCAGGACTTTAAGTACTTAGGGTCAACGGATCAGAGCAATGGAGACTGTGGAAAAGAGGTGAAGAGGCGAGTGCAAGCAGGTTGGAACGGGTGGAGAAAAGTGTCAGGTGTGTTGTGTGATAAAAGAGTATCAGCAAGAATGAAAGGAAAGGTGTTCAAGACGGTGGTGAGAGCAGCGATGTTGTACAGCTTAGAGACAGTGGCACTGAAGAAAAGACAAGAGGCAGAGCTGGAGGTGGCAGAGCTTAAGATGTTGAGGTTCTCTTTGGGAGTGACGAGGATGGACAGGATCAGGAACGAGTCCATCAGAGGGACAGCTCATGTTAGATGTTTCGGAGATAAAGCCAGAGGACAGATTGAGGTGGTTTGGACACGTTCAGAGGAGAGACTGTGAATATATTGGTAGAAGGATGCTGAGGTTGGAGCTGCCAGGCAGGAGGTCTAGAGGAAGACCAAAGAGGAGATTTATGGATGTAGTGAGAGAGGACATGAAGTTAATTGGTGTGAGTGAAGAGGATGCAGAGGACAGGGTTAGATGGAGGCGCATGATTCGCTGTGGCGACCCCTGAAAGGGAACAGCCGAAAGGAAAAGAAGAGCTTTACTTATACCATAGCTAATGTTTCTTTTTATTTTGTAGTTGAACAGTCGAAACCGCTTGTAGTGATCACATCTTTCATGCTCAAGTTGGTCACTATAAGCGGTTGATTATTATAACCAAATGTATTTATCAAATAGACTACCATCTAGGCTAGTTGACAATTTTATACATGAATATAAACTAATGGAACAAACATTTTGGCTATTTACTGATTTAAATTTGACCCTGTCAAAGTGGTCATGGTCAATAATTATGCACTGTTTAGGCACTACTTGTATAGGAATGATTCTGTCCAAAGATATTTGCTCCATATAAGCGATTTATCACTGGAACCATAACTATAAGCGGTTTCCACTATAGTTGTGACCATTGATTATATCAATCAGTCATTATTTCTTACTTTTATTTTTAATCTTTCTCTTTGTGCTGTGCAGGAAAATAGTAAAACCGGAAAGACAAAGAGTCCTCCTCCAGCTGACAGCGCCGCCTCGAGGAGTCCTCTTCCTCCTCCAGCTGACAGCGCCGCCTCGAGGAGTCCTCTTCCTCCAAATGACAGCTCAAAGGTATAATTCTAATGAGATATTAGTAAGACTGAAATAAGGAATGTCATTTAACTGTGGTTTTTGCCGTCTTAGCCCACATTTTGACCAAAATTAACATCTAGAAGACGCAGAAATGCTGTTTAGTGTTTTTCTGAAACAGAAAATATTAAGACTGTAAAATTAATTTCTTATTATAGCCATAAAAACCGCACTGGTTATATCTGAGGCAGGGAAGATTATTCAATATGCAGCATAAAGTCTACAGAGCACAGATGTACTATATAAGGTGTTATTTGTTTCCAAGAGCACAGTACAAGTTTCTTGATAAGTAACTTTCATTTAGTTGTGCAGGAAAATTCAACTACGCCCTCTTCAGTGGATGAAGAACTTGATGGCAAATATTTCACACTCAAATTGCCAGAGCAGCCATGCTATTTTTTCATTTCTGAAAAGGACTGGAAATATTTGAGGAAGAGGCAACACAAGCGTCGGTTCAAGTCATTGCAATGGACAAATGTAATTTCAAAAGGAATTCGGACTGTACATCCTTTTTGCAGTTTTGCATTCAAAAGACACAGTGTGCAAACCATTGCTTCCAAACGGAACACCCCATTGTTCACCTGTCTTGGTTACTGTACATTTGATGACTGCCCTGTCTGTGTGGAAGTGAAAGTGGAGAGTGAATCTTCGCTGAAAGCAATGGTGAGCTTCCAGGGAGACTATGTCAGACATGACCACGAACAACTACAAAGAAGGCCAATTAGAGCAAATGAGAGGGATGTCTATGCTACAAAAACTTACTTCAACACTGCCACGTACTTTGTACCTTGAAAACCTCAATAAGCTGGAGGATATTGTTGAGGAGTCTGGTTGCAGGGATGAGGTAGCAACTACGGAAGTCCTCAAGACCATTTCTTGGAGTGCTAGAAAGCAACAAAGAAGAGACGATAATGAGATTCTAAGCCTCCAAAAGATGATTGAGGAAGAGAGTCAGTCTGGGGAGCATATTATCCAAAAGGTCCTCTTGCACCCAAAAGGTGTTATGCTTTGGTCTGAGGAGACAATACAGATTTTCACTCAGAGATCAAAGGAGGACATTGTGTATTTGGATGCAACAGGGAGCATCCTAAGGAAGACAAAGGGTGAAACTGCACCATATTATATCTATGAGATGGTTGTTAGACCTCCTATGAAGGGTGGGTCACCTGTCCCTGTGGCCACATATGTCTCATATTTTCTTGGCGCATTCATGACTGGCTGCATCAGATGCCATGGGAAGCGCATTAAGAATAGGCCAGTCATGTATATCTGTGATGGGTCTGTGGTGCTCATGCAATCCATTGCATTTAACTTTTGTGGCATGAGTCTTCATGAGCTCCTATCCAGATACTATGAAATTGTAACAGGACAAGGACAAAAAGACGCCCTCCACATTCCGATACTCCACAGATGCCTTAGCCATGTAATGAAGAATGCGAAGAACCTGTGCCGAAAGCAGTAAGTGGCTGCTATCCTTGTGAAAGGCTGTTTTTGTCTTTGACATCAAAACATTTCAAATATATTTAACGTAGACTGGATGAAATCGTGAGCAGTACAGCAGTGGTGTTCTCCAGTCCAAATAGTGGAGAGAATGTTGACAAATGTTTTCAAAATATACAAACGCTTTTAACCCGAAGTGGGCCAACAAAATTACACGAAACATGCATTATGGAGGAAGATCTTGTGGTAGGTATTCGATTTTAGTAAATGACATGTAGCATTTTGCTCTTTAAATGAAATTGTATGATGTAAACAGGAAGCACACCTGTACCTGCACATCTAACCTACAAAATCCATGCACAAATCACCATTCAATTTTAACTTTTTAATTGTGGACATTGGTATTGTCAATGTTAGGACATTCCTTTAAATATGATATGTCTGTTTTTTGATTCAGGGGGATTTATACATGTAAGTTCATTATTAAAAGTAACTGAAATGTAAGCATAAAGATGGAGGTATACTCAAACACAAATGAAATTTGATGTTTTTTTACACAACAGCCAAACAAACCTAACATACAATATTTATCATCTTCCAGAATGATGTGGGACCCACACCGTTCCAGAAACACTTTGGGCAGTTAATTGAGGAGGTAGTCCTTGACAAAGACGGTGAACCAAATGTATACTGTTGCCCGACATTTGTACCTTCACTGGAGAAATATTTCCTACCACAGGCTGCTCTGTGGTCTGGTCTCATGCTCGGTGAGTTCTCCCTCCTTATTGCCAACTTCATCTGTTACAACTGCTATTACCACCACTTATTTTTCCAAAATATATCTAATTCATTGGCTAGTTGACCTTGGACGCCATGGGAAAGGCCCTCTGTATGACAGATTTAAAAAGAGGTACACAAGAACTGCCAAAAAAAAACCCCAGGTAATTTATTGACCTTCAGAGATCAAAGGGGCGGCTGTGGCTTGGTGGAAGAGCGGGTCGTCTACCGACCGGAAGGTCGGCGGTTCGATCCCGCCTTCCCCCAGCCACGTGTCGAAGCATCCTTGAGCAAGATACTGAACCCCAAAGTGCTCCCGAAGCTGCGCCTTCGGTGTGTGAGTGTGTTTGGGAATGATTAGTTTAATTTGTACTGATGGGCAGTCAGCTCCTGCCATCAGTGTATGAATGTGTGTGTCTGGGTAAATGTGATCTGTAGTGTGAAAGCGCTTTGAGTAGTCGGAAGACTAGAAAGGCGCTATACAAGTACAGTCCATTTACATTTGCTTCTGTCAGCTTTTTTTCTTTCATGAACAGATCATTTATTGAATGAAAGTATAACAAACCTCCACGGCTTATTGAATTCCTGTTTCATAACAGAACTTCACAAGAGATAATCAAACCCAGGGGATCATGGAGAAGAGCCAGTGGGACCTGAAAAGGGTCCGTTTTCAACGTCGGAATCTCACCAGACTGGATGACTTTGTTGAAACCCACCGAATGACACATAATGCCCTTTTAAGGGAATACAAAGACTCACTGCACACAGTCAAGAAGGTGAAACTATAAACCTTATTACAAAGAGTTCACAGTCTATATAAAAGGAAATTCCTCTCATTTCCATAATGCTAAAAAAGAAAATACAGAAATTCTATAAATGTACGGAATAGCACAGTAAGATATTCCTTCAAATTTTAAAATAACATGTTTTGTCTCTTATTTAACCCTTAATACAAATCTTGCTATACATGTTATGATAAACCAGGTAAGCTTGTTGTATATCTTTGTGTTCCAACATGTACTTTTCTAATCCTAATGATTCAGTAATAATGCCTACTCCTTCTGATATAAGAAACACAGGTTGGACCTTGAACGTTGGAAACAGAATCGAAGAGGTGTATATGTTTCCCCAATCTCAAAACCATTTGTTTTCAAGAATCCCAAAGCAGAGGTAGCAATTTTGAATGGCACCTAAACTTACTTAAATCATAATTTAAAAAAACAACAAAAAAACTGGACGCAATCTGAAACAATACAAGGAGTTAGAAATGCACTGGTTCAGTTGTGGCAATGTGTGTTTTACAGAGCTCACAGAGAGAACTCACAACCAAATCTCCAAGATCTGAGACCACAGAGGCCCCCCAGGAAGAGGACACTCCGACCATAATCCCACAGCTTCCAGACGATGCTCCAACACAGGTTGTCTTACACATTCTGTTGTACTAAGCAAATCAAATCGCCCACACCTCCCCACAACCCTGTGGGAAGGAGCCACATTGCTTGATTTTGTGTCAAAGCAGCCGAAGTGCAGATTCTTTGTTTGAGTTAAGGCCAGCCCTGCTCTCAGTCAACCAGACACACAATCAGCTTTATATACATCCAAATTACAGGCAGAACTAGCTCCACACTTTTTATGCCTTCAGACGATACATCTATGACACAGACAGAGCAGACGACAGAGAGCGATGTAAGGTGCTCGCTGCGATTTTAGAGTCCTAACCTCACAGTGATGGTGATACTGAATCTAATGCCAAACTATTCTCTCAAGTTAGTTTGAGTATAAATGGCTTTTAATTATAAATCTGTCATTGAATGGCAACCGTTAAGTCAGGTGGACATGCTTCTTTCTTGAATAACTGTCACTTTGACGCATTCAGTAAACTGTTCTGTCTCACTTAACACCACACATCATAGGGTTTGAAAATGAAGGTATTTCTTCTAACAACCGATACTTGAGTAAACTGTCACCAAAATGTCACCTGTGAGTGATATAAGACATATATCACTCGCAGATGACATTTTACAGCGTACAGTACTTGTTTTTTTATATTAAAGTACATTTTGCTGATAGTTATTGTTTTTGTTTTTTGGGGTAATTCTGTTGGATTTATAATGCAGGACTTTAAAGTAATGGAAAACCTTCCTCTTGCATACTTACCCAGTGACAGGAAGCAAAACCATCACACAAATGTGAAACACATGGAAATCAACACATTATAGTATCATTTTGTTGTGAATTCACCTGACGAATATCACATGTAGATGTAAAGCTGGTGACATCGTGAATTGCCATGAAATGCAATTACATTACATGTAAACATGATGGCAGTATAAAGGTATATCATTTAAATCTTACACAAATTTAGCAAATATTATATATAGCACCAAGATGATGCTTCATCACATGTGATCTTATGTACAACAAATTACTATCAACAAAGTGACTACAATAACATATTGGATCTGTCCATGAGTTTCAATATAAAATCTTATATTTCAGCTGTATTTCATGCTGAAAATGTAAATGGACTGTACTTCTAATTCATACACTGATGGCAGGAGCTAACTGCCCATCAGTACAAATTAAACTAAGCATTCACACACCAAAGGCACAGCTTCGGGAGCAATTTGGGGTTCAGTATCTTGCTCAAGGATACTTCGACACATGGCTGGGGGAAGCCGGGATCGAACCGCTGATCTTCCGATTATTAGACGACCCGCTCTGCCACCAAGCCACAGCCGCCAGTGTTATAACATATAGTCTTGCTCTGTGTGACAAAAATATTTTAAATACAGTAGTCCTTTCCCCCCTTTTTAAAAAGAATATTTGCAAAAAAGTCCAATACGACAAAGGGGAGAGAGTGAATGTCTAAAGTTATGTGGGAACAGACAGCTGCAAGAACATGATGTAAACAACAGCTTCGGGAGCAATTTGGGAATCAGTATCTTGCTCAAGGATACTTCGACACATGGCTGGGGGAAGCCGGGATCGAGCCGCCGATCTTCCGGTTGGTAGACCTGCACCATCCAACTTTGGATGGTGCAGCTCTCATATCTAGAAATCTGGCCGAGTTTATTAGTGGACCTAAACCATGACAACGCAGAGTTGAGACCAGGAGGCAGAGTTGTAGTCCTACACGCTTCTCTGCGCTTCCAGAGCAGTTACCCACCCATAATCCCATAATGACGGTGTCTGCCCCCCGGCCACTGAAATTTATAAAATCAAAAGCTAACAGAGGAGTAATAATAATTTAAAAAAAATTATCACAACAGAAATAGCACCTCAAAATAAGAGAATTAAATGTAGACTCCTTAACATCAGATCTCTGTCATCTAAAGCTGTACTAGTAAATGATCTGATATCAGATTATCACATTGATTTATTTTGTCTCACTGAAACCTGGCTGGGTCATGAAGAATATGTTAGCCTAAATGAATCCACTCCGCCCAGTCATATTAATACTCACATTCCTCAAGGCACCGGCCGAGGAGGTGGAGTTGCAGCCATCTTCGACTCAAGCCTATTAATCAACCCTAAACCTAAACTAAATTATAACTCATTCGAAAGCCTTGTTCTAAATCTTTCACATCCAACCTGGAAAACACGACAGCCAATCCTATTTGTTATAGTGTACCGCGCTCCTGGTCCTTATTCAGAGTTTTTATCTGAATTCTCAGAATTTCTATCAGGTTTAGTCCTTAAAACAGATAAAGCAATTATTGTAGGTGATTTTAATATTCATGTGGGCGTTGCAAATGATAGCCTTAGTACTGCGTTTATCTCATTATTAGACTCGATTGGCTTCTTTCAGTGTGTACATAAACCCACTCACTATTTTGGTCACACCCTCGACCTGGTTCTGGTATAAGGCATTGAAATTGAACATCTAACAGTCTTTCCACAGAATCCTTCACTATCAGACCATTATTTAATAACTTTTGAACTCCTATTACTGGAGTACACACCAGCAGTCAAATACTACTACAGTAGATGTCTATCTGATAGTGCTGTAGCTAAATTTAAGGAAGAAATTCCATCTGAATTTAACTCAATGCTATGTCTTAACATAACAGAGGACTCTTATGCAAATTTCAGTCCGTCCCAAATTGATCATCTTGTTGATAGTGCTGCAGGTTCACTCCGAACGACACTTGATTCTGTTGCTCCTCTTAAAAAGAAGATAATAAAACAAAAAAGGGTAGCTCCATGGTAGAACGCTGAAACCCGCAAATTAAAGCAAACCTCACGAAAACTTGAAAGGAAATGGCGTTCCAACTATCTAGGAGAATCTTGTTTAGCCTGGCAAGATAGTCTTAAAATATATAAGAAGGCCCTCCGTAATGCCAGAGCAGCCTACTACTCATCACTAATAGAGGAAAATAAGAACAACCCCAGGTTTCTTTTCAGCACTGTAGCCAGGCTGACAGAGAGCCACAGCTCCATTGAGCCATGTATTCCTGTAGCCCTCAGCAGTAACGACTTCATGAGCTTCTTTAATGATAAAATTTTGACTATTAGAGAGAAAATTAATCACGTCCTGCCCTCAGCTGGTGCCAACCGATCTTCGAGCATAGAGGCGTTGGAGGGAGCTGTGAAACCTGATGTGTACTTGGACTGCTTCTCTCCTGTCGACCTTATTCAACTAACGTCGACAATTTCTTCATCTAAGCCTTCGACCTGTCTCTTAGACCCAATTCCAACTAGGCTGCTTAAAGATGTTCTACCATTAGTTAGTTCGTCTTTTGTAGATATGATCAATTTGTCTTTACTGACAGGTTATGTACCACAGTCTATTAAAGTAGCTGTTATTAAACCTCTCCTTAAAAAGCCCACACTCGATCCAGGGGTTTTAGCCAACTATAGACCTATATCTAACCTTCCCTTTATC